>JAJEJO010002145.1:233476-291728 GCA_020662805.1 Glaucomys volans
CTCCTCCTCCTCCTCCTCCTCCTCCTCCTCCTCCTTCTCCTTCTTCTTTCTCTTCTTCTTTGTCTCTCTTCTCCTCTCCTCTCCTCTCCTCTCCTCTTCTCTTCTCTTCTCTTCTCTTCTCTTCTCTTCTCTTCTGTCTCTCTCTCTCTCTCTCTCTCTCTCCCCACCTCTCTCTCTCTCCCTCTCTACTGCAGTAGAGTGACAAAAGACCAATGGAAATCCTGAACTTGGATAAAATATCACCTATCTGCTATTGATTTGGTTGATTATTTATTCTGCAGACATTTTCTAGGAAACATTTTTTATCTGGTAGACATTCACTAGATGCCACACCTGAGGAATCTCTAAGCTCATGAGGAAACTGAACTTGGGTTACAGAGAGATCATAATGAAAAGTTCTTCTGAAGAATGTAAACTTCAGGGGAACTCTGTATTTTAAATGAACAGAGGGAAGGCTATTTCCTGGGGTTCCCAAGTTAGGGTGGCCCTTAAGAACTAAGGGATATATGTTGGAGTAGGAATTGCTTATATATTCTCCAATTTGAGATAAAATATTTAATTCTAGTTTCTGTTTGCAAGATACTTACATTTTATTAATATCTTTTCAATGCAAATATTTTAAATATTTTCCTCTTTATTTTGCCTTGCTGTTCCTATGGTGTATATTAGTTTTTACATGAATTTGCATGTGGTCTATGCAAACATTCTGCACACACACACACACACACACACACATGCTTACATGCACACACACACTTCCTAGGATAATAAATAAGAAGCAAGATTTATGAAGTAGCAATAGTTAATACATAAATGTCCACAAAACTTCGCAAGATAAACCCAAGACTGTTTCTTTATAATCAAGCAGATTTTGAAAAAGAAAAATGTGCAACCTACTTTGGGGAGTGAGCTATCACCTTAATTGATGTCAATGACAGAAATTGTCCTCCTCTAATGTTCATGGATAGTCTGTAGGCCAGCATTTGTAATTCATTAGAATTCAATTGTTATTTTCTTAGTATAGACAAAGTCCATAGTGTATGTTAGTTGATTTGACATGAAGCTTAAATATACACTCTTTAATATCTAGATGCATCAAGAGTCACTCTATCCATAATATATTAAAAGAGTATTGTGGTTGTTCTGGAATAAAATCTATTGATTCTTAATAGAAATTATCCCAGGGAATAATTTCAAGGATCTTTGTTGTAACACTTCTTTACAGAACATATCAAGCATAAAATAAGTCTATCTTAACTCTTTCCAAATAGTTAATCACCTCATTATAAGGTAATCTTACCTAGAAAACAATCCCCTGGCATGGCTAATTGGAACTAATTAGATGCTCTCTGTTGCTTCTTGCTCCACCTAAGCATCGTTACTAATGCCTTTCTTTTCAGGTACGTACAGTTACATGGGTATGTTCAGCATTATTTACTAACTGAACATAGTCAATTCTAAAATATTAGCCTTGAATGACTGATTTTGTTTTAAAAAATCATTCCATCATATACAATGCTCTTTGAATAGACGCATAATACAGCATTTGAAATTTGTATTTTCTGATCTGCGTTGAACAATGTTTACACCATGTAGGGAATCTTCCTCAAATAATCACTAATTCTGTACACACTGATTTGCACTAACCCTAAAATAGGAAGAAATATTTCCTTAATTAATAAAATTGCTGAAACGGGTTAGAAAATAGCAACAGAGACTTCAATTTGTTATGAATGTTTTATCCTAATTTCTCAGAAGTCTAACCCTTCCTACTTTGGCCTCTATTAAGAAAATACTGGAAAGGCTATAACTTTAATATTTTATTTAGCAAACATTTATAAAGAAGTAAAAATATACAAAGAATAGTTAGTGCATTTGTTACTATTGCTTTACAGCAAACTCTCTGCTTATTTCTGATAATATTTTTCCTATTAACTTCAATGGTGTCTTCCTAACACCTGTCCTCATGTCCCTTTCAGCTTCTGCCCACCCTTCAGTCCTAAGGCAAATGTCACATTTTTGGTTTTTCTTATAGCAGCACTGACTTTTACCTATCAAAATCTTTTATGTTTACTATTACTACATAACAAATGACTTAAAACTTTGTAATATAAACAATGATTTTATTATGTACGGAGCTTCGGTGGGACAGAAATTAAAACAAGGTACAGTAGAAATGGCTTGGTCCTACCTCATGGTATCTGAGCCCTCACCTGGAAACACTCAACAGTCACAGCTAATTTAATAGTGGGGGCCTGGATTCATCTGGAGACCTGGTTACTGCATGTCTGGTAGTTGATTCCAATTGTTGGCTGAGACCTTACCTGGAGCACCTGCACATGACATCTCCATGGGGTCTGGTTTTCTCACAGTGTGGTAATCTAAGGTAGCCAGACTTCTGGCATGGGAGTTCATGTCTCCAAAAACAAGAACGCCAAGAAAACAGGCAAAAACTCTACAGCCTTTTCTGACATAGCTTTGGAGAATGCATAATGTCAAGTTCACTATGCTTTTATTGATTAAAACTTTCAAAGACTCAGATTCAGAGGAAGGGAATATAGCTATCACTTCTCAAATGGAGGAATAACAAATATGTTCTAAAAACTCCTCACAGGAATTTGGGAGACAAGTAGTATCAGACTCTGGCTTCAAAGGAAAGAGAGTTTAATGGATATAATCACAATATACTGCAGTAATCAAGGATACTATTTATTTAGAAATAACTTTTCCAAGTCATTAAACTATTGTTGTCATGAAATGTTTTCTTTAATCATTTTAATATCTCTTCTCTAACTATTGTTATTTTCTCTGTAACTGTTTTCTATTTATGGAGATGGATACTGTCCCTGTACATTTCATAGTAACAGAAGGAAAGTCCATGCTCCTAAGTCATTGAGCTAAACTATGTCTCTAAAATATCTGCTTGATTTTTCATGTCATGATCTTGTTTCCTTGATTCTTACCCTCTTTTATTTCTTCAATCTTATCTTTTATTGGAATTTCCAACTGTCTTCTTTCTACTTTACATCTGGTAACATTCTAGCAATCTTAATGATATTTTCATTTGACCGATATCATTTGACTGTGCATTTGCTGTAGTCTGGATCTTGATATCCCCCAAAGGTCCATGTTTTGAACTTTGTCCCTAGTCATGGTGCTATTGGGAGGAGGTGAAACCTTTAGTAGGATGAGCTAGTAGAATGAAGTTAGGTCCTTAGAGATGCACCCTTGAAGAAGATCTTGGGACCCTTGCCCTTTCTTGTCTGTTCTGCTTCCCAGCTGCCATGATGTGAACAGCTTTGCTCTTTCACAGACTCTGAGCATGTGTGCTGCCTTATCACCCAAAACAATAGGATCCACTGGTAATGTTCCTGAACCCCTGAAACTGTAAGCCAAAATAAACCTTTCCTCTTTTCAAATTGGTTATCTCAGCTATCCATTACAGTCACAACTGACCAACACAACACAACCATTGTTTCCTGGTTTATGGCTCTTTTCTGTGCTTAGGCTTGCTTGAGTGCACATCCGAACAGATGCTTCCAACCTATGCAAGTCTGATGCATAATATGTCACTGAAAGTCTCAATATTATTTGTGGTCATACCATCACTGAGAAGAATGCTCCAGCTTTATATACCATGTGGACAAATGTGAGCTATGGACCATATTTTACCATGAAGACTACAATGATGTGAAGAATCAGGGAATTCCCTCATTTCACCTCTTGCCTCCTGCAGACATTCATAGTGTACTCTTTAGGACACCCTGGCTTCAGATAGTGCTCTTCTACCTCCTAGATGTGTGATCTTTGGAAAATTGCTCCTTTTTCTGTGCCTATTTTCTAATAGTGCAATGATACCAATAATACCAATCTTGGGGGATTGTTGCAAAGACAAAATAATGATGAACAAAGAATATTTTGATAGTGATTAGTAAACTGTAAGTGCCCAACAAATCTTAAAAATTATGATTCATTACCTTGTCACTTATTTCCAACTATAATCCCCACCTTTGGAGATTCTCTGATTCATTCTATTTCTGCTCCTAGGACACTCTTAACTCTTGCCCAGTATTTTCTCATCTTGGCTCTTTGATAGTTCTTTGAGAGTCTGAAATCATCATTGGAATGATTTTTGCAGACTCCTTTTCCAGGCAGTAGCAAGGGCTATAAACTCTAATATCAGGCCTGGGCCTCAAACACTTATGCTCAGCAACTCTGACTTGGCATTTGTGCTCAGATGCCTCCACAAAGTTCTCAGACCCTCCAGTGAAGAGAGAACTAAAGAGGAGGGCAACCAAGATTTAGTTACGTCCTCAATACATCACAGAGTAAACATCTATGGATATGATTTTAAAAGAAAAACCCTTGTTGAAAAAAACAATCTGTTAAGAAATTTTCAAAAATCATCTCAATTTGGTTTAAAAGATAAAGGAAATTTTTGGGTCAAGACAAATATGATAAGGGAAGACTTTAGACAAAGTTTAACATAAAGATAAATAAAATTATTGGGTCCTAATTCCATTTTTCTTTTATTATTTTGTCCACCTTCCTGTATTTGTTAGATTTGTCCTCACACTGACTTAGATTTTAGTGATAAAATAATTCTATAATTTACACTTGCAAGCCCACAATGTCCTGAGAGAATGAGAGAGAAAGGGAATCCTGATTTCCCTTTCTGTGTCTGTCACACGGCTGATACTGAAACAGTCACTTTCATCAGATCATGGGCATCATTTTTGTGAAATCACCTGGCTACTATATTCCAGGAAAAACTTTGATTATGCAGGATAAAAGATGAGTGTGACACATTCCAACCAAAAAATCATTTGCAGTGGTAGGGCAGTGTTCACTAACAGGACTTGAGAGGAAACAATATTCAATCATGGTTTGACAAGAGCAGTAGGACTTTTACAAGTGATCCTGGAGCCAATGGAAAGAATATCATGTGTTAAGGAAAAGTGTTATTAAACATATAAACATATAGTAAGAGAGAAGAATGAAAAGAAGGGAGCAAGAGAAAAGGGAGGGGGAGAATGGAAGGGAAGGGAGGAAAGAAGGAAGGAAGGAAATAAAATATGGGAAATTAAAGACTGAAAGTGCTTTACAAATTATACTAAGATCACAAAGAAAATAACCGGACATGGTATAGGATACATGTAATGCCAGCAGCTCAGAAGGCTGAGACAGGAGAATCACAAATTCAAGGCCAGTCTCAGCAACTTAGCAAGGCCTTAAATAACTTAGTGAGAACCTGTCTCAAAATTAAAATAATAAAAAGTACTGGTAGTAGTAAATTGCTTCTGGGTTACATCTCCAGTACTAAAAAATAATTTAAAAAAAACCCAAAAAACAAAAAACAAAGACCTCAAGTAGTCTTCTTGGAAACAGACTTTATCCTTGAGGTAATATGATACAATGGATTTTAAATAAGGATGTGGTAAGACAAAGGAAATAGACTGGTAGAAGACAAAAGTTGCTATTGTTCCATAGTTAGTAATTGATAATGGTGTGAATGTGGAAGGAAAGGAAATGGTGAGTGAAAGTGTGTAAAAAAAAAGGCAGATTATTGGCAATATCAACCAAGAGGTGAGTGTAGAAGAAAAGGTAGCATGTGAGATGAAGATGATGAGTTCAGTTCTATACATGGTGAATGTGAGGTATCAGTGCAATATACGATTGAGTTTACTGGCCTGAAATTAGGTCAAATGTCAATATTGGAGTTTAATAAAGCTAATGAAATAAAGGAGCTATTTTTGTTCCATCATGTACAAATTGGAAATACTTAAATACAGAGTAGAGATAACTGGCTATTTGAGTGAGTTTTGTCATTTTGAACTCTGCTTGTTATATTTGAACTCTATTTGCTTAAAATACAATTATGTTTTTTTTTAATAAATTAACTTAAAATCATGGGCAAATTGCTTTTCATATATTATGGGAAAAATTATTAAACTCAATGTATTGATTACACATTATTAATTAATAATTACACATTATTTCATCAGAAATATTTATTTAATGTGTATTTAAATAATTTTATCAATTTTAAAAATTGAGACTTTCATTAGAGGCTGTTATTTTTGAGGTCTAATATATCAAATTGTTCTTGTAATTTTCAGGATAATTTAGGAATCTAATTTTACTGTGATCTTCATGGAAACATCTTCTTGTCAACTGTCTGAAATTCTGTTTAAAATCTAAACTCTTAATAAGTTTCCCATAGTTTGTTAACTCCAGAAAGAAGCTTCAGGGCATCTTTTCTGTAAGCAAGGCTTGAGAACATTTTTGAGTACTTTTAAGAAGTGGAGGAATAGAGCCAGCAGAGGGCGCACGCCCATATGTACTCAGCCTTGCAGGAATTCAGCCACCCGGAGAACATGGGGCTGAGTCCTCCTTCTGCATGCACACTAGTAAGGCCATTCTTTCACTGTGTTGCTTTGCCAGGGCTTAGGAAGTTTACATCTATAATCCTATCAGGTGGAAGTATGTATTTCTTTTAGCAATGTGTAATTTTAGTTGCATTTGAATGCCAGCCAGCACAATGTTATAAAATGCCAAAATCTCAGCAATCTGTGGTGGGAGGTCAAAGGCCATCCATGTACCTCAGTCTTGCGACTAATTAGGGAGCTTTTGATCACATTTGATGAACAAGACCAGTTTTAAACTGACTTGGAAGGAGCCTTGCTTCAGTAAAATTAAAAGTCAAAGTGTTGATACTCTTTTCTAATTGTAGCATTGCAAATTAAATAAATGTCAAAATATCTGAAATAATTTTCTAATTAGAACTGAGGGCTTTCTCAAAAAATTGAACTGTTTTGCAAGTAATTCAATTTAAAAATAATAGCATTACTATGACTTACTATGTAGACTATTTTGTTTATAAGATTTTTTTCCACATTTTTTTATTTTAGAAAGATTTAATGATCTTGCAAAATAATATTTTTTTAAAAATTCAAAAAAAGCAATTCTGTGTTTTAAGACTATTTTTAAAAGTTTTATATATTTTATACACATATATTACTAAAATTCTTGTATTTTCATTTAGAAAAATAGAGAAAAAAGATTTACTATATACAAGCTATTTAATGAAAAATTTATAGCAACTGTTTATTTCCAGTAAGTGCTTAATAATGCCAACTAGTTTTTAAAGATGTAGGCCCTTTTACATGCTATCTTTACAAGTGAACCATGAATTTTTCATATTATAACGTAATTAGAATCTGTGTTGTGTATTAAATTTGCTTATTTTAAAAGCTGATATGGGAAGGCTGGGAATGTAGCTCTGTAGTAGAACATTTATCAAGCATGCACAAGGCCCTAGATTCAATGACTAGGACTGCAATAAGTAAATAAATAAATAAACAAAAATTGAGATGACACATATTAGCCTCTTATTATTTAAAAAGCAAATAATGCTGCCATTTTTACTTTACAATCCAGTACAGTGAGACTATAGTAAAGAGTTTAAAAGCCTGTGGAAAGTTAATTTTGATGTGTGATAGTGTGAGGGGGTTCTATCTCTTTTTTCATGAGATGAAGCTTGTAACAATTTTATTTGCAAAGGTAATAATTATTTAAGAAAGTGACAAACTGTCCCACTGATAAGATACATTAGTTTGCCTATGAAGCTGATCCTTGTTCTCCATAAGAAGGTGATAATTAGGTTTTCAGATTGGGATAAAATAATCATGTCACTAGTGTAGGTGCTTGTTAAAATATATTTAGTCCCTTTCATAAATATGAAACAATTAAAAGATATAAAATATTTTTATGTGCAAACTTTTAAGTAAATATGGCTAATATTCTACATTAATATTGAACTAGCATGACACTTTGGAAGACTAACAATTGGAAAATAACATAAGATGTGATTAACCTTTCAGGTAAAGCATTGCTGTGGGGTTTTGCTAGAGTATCCACCTAAAAAAACAGCACTCACATCTCTCCCAAATTTTCCCATTTGTACTGAGTGTGATTTAATTTTAGAGAGTCACGTAGGATTGTATTGTGCATATATATGAACAGCTTCAACATCAAATGTTGAGAATTTGAATATTGGACTATTTGACTATTATGAGTATTGCTGAATGAGTATTTTTAAATTTGTATTACACAAAATTGACTGTATCTGAGTGCCAAAAAGAATCTTATTTGTTGTCTGAATGTCAACAGTGAAAACACAACTTATGAACCACTGGTGACTTTAGCACAGACCCTTTTCCTCCTTGGGATTCATGATAGCATGTTGTCTTAGAGGTCTAAAGCCCAATCTTCTCTAGCCTTAAGTAACGAAAGGTAATTTCCTCTTCTTAAAGTTCGCAACGTATTAAAAACTTCCCTAAGTCTATTTCCTGACCAAGTTGGAGAATATTCAGTGCACATTCATTTAAAATGCCTTTAAATGTTCTGAATCAATTACTTTTAATAGAGTGGAGAATATTTGCTATAGCTTTGAGTGCACAGCATGAAATGTTGGGTTTTAGTTAGAAAACATACAAAATTAGTTTCTGTGCAAAGGTAATCTCTAGAGAAATATAAGTAACCAGAAAATCCTACTGAAAACCATTATAAGCACTGACACTGACATGTGCCTTTTTTATGCCCATTATGTACATAATTATGACATAAATGAAATTATAGTAAGATATTGGCAAGATGAAATAAAGAGATTTTTGTTGATAACGTGCAAAACTGCCACATCTGTTTTTATTCATTCTGCACTTATTTCTTTGAGGGAGCATTTATACAGCTGTGAAAACCTAGGGAATTTTGTACAAAACAATTTTGACAAATGTTCATGATTCCACACCAATGAAATGCATTTTAATTTCATTCAGAATGTTCCAACTTCTCTAGCATATAAACAGTAATAAAACTCATATTGAAGTTATTTCTATGATTTTTAACTTCACTGTTCAAATTATATAAGCACATTTTCCTAGTTCTCACTAAGAAATACAGAGAATTCAAAGCAGAGTTTATAGAAACAAAAAGTACATTGATGGTTGAGAAATTTGAAGCTGATATCAGGCTTCCTATATAACTCAGCCATAAAACATTTCATGATATCACAGAACGAGCACAAACCTTCAGTTTTTTCTGTGTCTGACCTTAGATTCTATGTCTTATCATCTGTGAAACCTTAGGTAACTTATTTAGAACTTAGGAGCCTTTGTTTCATTACCTGTAACAATGGGGTAGTCATTCCTAGTTCTGAGGTTTGGTATAAGATTAAATTAAATTGAATAATGCATGTTATGTAACTAGTGTAATGCCAATTATCCTTTTCATTCCCACTAGAATTTACTATCAAAATTATCATTCTAACCCAAGTACATGAGGTTAGATATTATAATGCAGGAAAACAATATTCTCTGCAATTCAGGAAGTTGTGTCAGAAATATTAAGTGATTCTCAGAAAGGGAAAAATTTAGTTGAAAGTTTTTGAAAACTCTACTAAGCAAGAGTTAACATGGATCTGATAATAATCACATGTAATATTTCTAAGCAGTGCAAAGAGTGCTAGATAGTAAAAAGAATACAGAATTGGGATTAGGCCAATATTATACTTTTAGATTGTAAAAGTCACCTTCTCTATAAATTGGAATGCTTTTGGTAAGACTGTTTAGAGTTGTTATATCAAACAAAAAATGTTTGTGAAACTACAGGATGCACAAGAATTGGCTTACCATGATTTTCCAGTCAAAATCATGGTCAAGAAGAGAATACAAATTTGATAGAGACACACAGGAAATGCCAAAGAATTAAGTGGCTTCTCTAAAAGTGGAAGCATTTTCAAAATACACTCCCTTCAAAAAGCAACCAAAAAAATAAATACTTCCCACTATTGCATAGTTAGATCAGGGATCAGGGCAATTCCAGCTCTCTGCTACCTTTGTAAAAAATATAAAAGTAAAAATAAGACAAGAAAAAAAGAAAACTAGTTTTGTTGGAATTCAGCCAAAATCGCCAGTTTTTCTGATGTTTATGGCTGCATTTGAACCGTAAGGGCAAAGCTGAATTGTGACAGAGATCATATGACCCACAAAACCTAAAATATTTACTATCTGGTCCTTGTCCTTTACTGAGAAAGTTTGCTACCCCATAACACATGAAAAACTATTACTCTGAGAGAAAGTGTTCAAAGGACTATGGATAGATTTGAGAGCAAATGAGAAGAGTAGAAATTTCATGCTCTGAGATTTAGGGATCTATATAATAGATACAGCTGAGCATACAGTGGATGAGGACTTTAAGTAGATTCCTCATCTTAAGTGACATTTTAAGCAGTAATAGAGTCACAGATTCTTTGAAAAATGTAATGCATTCTAGTTCCAATCCATATGTGCTAAAAAAAAGAA
The DNA here is from genome assembly GCA_020662805.1 of Glaucomys volans. Taxonomy (NCBI): domain Eukaryota; kingdom Metazoa; phylum Chordata; class Mammalia; order Rodentia; family Sciuridae; genus Glaucomys; species Glaucomys volans. The sequence goes on from JAJEJO010002145.1 coordinate 243,838, forward strand.
CAGTGAATTAGAGCAATACTTGAAACAGAGACTCTAGAATAGACAAGTCCTTTACTTACACCAGCTTTGCTTATTTGTTTGTCAGAAAAGAGAGTACATACCACAGTCACATACCTTGATGTTTGAAATGGCTGTAGCAGTGACAGCGAACACACTAGAATCTGACAGTCCTAGTCCAAATCCAGGCTCCCCCACTTAACAATGGGATGAACCTAGGTGAGCGACTCAACCCCTTTCTGTGCCTCAGTTTCCTCTTCTATCAAATGACACAGCAGTAGTATCTTCTCCATAAAGAGTACATGTCAAGGCTGCCAAGCACTGAGAGCAGTGCCCGGCAGGTAGTTCTCACTTTATGTGTAAACCTTGCTATTTCTGTTCACACATATATATTAGCTTACATTAACTGTTTCATTTTTTGTTTTTTTAATTTTGATTCATTGTACATGAATGGGGTACAACTTCGTTTCTATGGTTGTACACAAAATAGAGTCATACCATTTGTATAATCATACATGTACATATGTTATATAGTTTTTATTATATGGTATGAATTCATTCTGTCTTGTTCCATGTTATTGTCTTTATGGGGTTTTTGAGCTAAATTCTCATTCAGGGAAATCTTATCTGTAAATTCCAGGCAAGAAATGCCTTTATCAAGATATGCTATAAATTATTTACAAACTAACTATTCAAATGGGTTGCTATATACATATTTCTTCAGGGTCTAAATAGATGATGTGAAGCATAAATACTTCCTATGAAAAGATAAAATGTGTCATTCTAAGTTTACAGGTTTTTTTCTTAAATTCAAAATAAATATTAATTTAAGATTCATTGTTGAATAATTTTGATTTCATATGAGGATAAAGTTTTTAACAGATCCTAGGTAATTGCCTAGTTATTTTTCCATTCTAAGACTGTTGACCTTTATCATTGTGTAAATTAAAAAATATCACATGTATACTGATTTACTGTTTTAAATTTGCTTTTATGTGAATTATTTTATGTGATCTTGAGATGTTTAAGCCCAGAGATGTATGCCATCCTTGCTCTTTTCTATTTGGCAGGAAATATTGCAAGCATATTGATGGTGATAATTAATATTTTCTAAACAGTCAAAAAACAGGTGTACCTTTCCAAATAAATTGAAATAAAATTCAAAACATACTTGTTGAATAACTTGAAGAGTTTTAAAAAAAGTAGACGTTTTCTTGAAAGGCTTCCTATTGAAACTTTCATAGAAAATAATTTTTAGGTTAAAATTTTAAAGGTAAGAACCATGTCTTATTCATACTTGTATCTAAATTGCTTTTCATGTGCTGTATACACAGTAGGCATTAAATGATGCAAATTTTAAACCTTTTATTAAATTTAAATGGAAGGTTCAATGATTATTTTCTGTTTTTAACCTATATGATTTTGGGGTCAAGTTAATGGTAAGAGTAGCTGAGCAAATTATATTTTTATATAAGAATTACTAGCTTTGGCATTAGCCATGACAAAGTAACCACAGAAACACAAAGCAATCAGATGTTTTGTAGAACAGAATAATTTTCATTAATTTCTAGGAATGACTCCATCTTGTTCCTGAGTCATCATTCATGGTGTAAACAACTGGTTTTGTCAATTAAAAGTGCTTCACTCATTCCTGTTTTGAAACCTTTTCTCATTCATGCAGCCACCTAGTTTTTCTAGGCATCTTTCTCCACTCACTCACTTTGCCCTTCCATTCCTCCTTCCCCTGGCAATGTTTAGGTATCAAAGGCATAAAGCATTTCCTCTTAAAAAGGTGTATCTGAGTCCTCTGGAGAAAAAGAATTAATTAGAGACATCCTGTAGTCACCAATCACTTGTCCAAAACCAAGTCCCCTCTCATTTCATTCTCTTCACACTTTTGATTGTGCTTTGTGGGAGGGGCTTATAACTAGAGTGCTTTGCGCTCAGCATGGTAAGATCTGTGTGATGGTGCTAGGGCGTCCTCCGCTCTACCTGACTGGACACCTCCTCCAGTCAGGCTATGCTTGTTGCTCCCATGCAAAATAAGGTATGAAATTATGAGGGGAGCCTTGCCTTTCTAGGTCGCAGGAAAGGGCCTCCCACAGCTAGGATTCTTTGATCACCTCTTCCTACTTGGTTTTTCTTTTCCACTCTGATGTGTTGATGGGAAGAATGAGGGGAACAGTGCTTACATCTAATCTCTTGGCTCTCTTTTCCCATGATTTTGGCTCCAACTTGCCATCTACCACCTCCACTAGGTGCTTTGCCCTTTTAGTTTGGCAGAAATATCCCACTGTGTCTCCTTAGTATACAGCTTCAGTGTATTAATTCTTCTGTCCTCGGTTCTCTGGTACCTGTCTCTTGAACTGAAATCCCTGCTGTGGAAATACAAAGAAAGGCCTTTATCTTTCACAGGGCATAACTTTTGCTAGAATCAGAAAAGTATGTCTTTAGCTTATTACCCAGACAATGAACAACCCCACGAACATATGCATGTTGTTGATATAATAGGGAGACAATTCAAGTGAATTCAGGAAACTGATATCATCCACTATGACAATTATATGAATTTTTAAGTCTCAAAAAATAAAAAGAAATGCTCTTTGTTACATCTATTTTTTCATGATAAAACATGTTCTGGATATTTTTTTTTTATTCCATGAAAAAAATATCAAAAATATCATAAGATCAAAATTAGTTGTTATTGCCTGGCAAGTATTCTGTAATAAAAATTGAAATTCAACATATGCTAATTTAACAACTATTCTTTACATTCTACATTATAGTATGTTCACAAGAATCCAATTAGAAAATTTGACTGAACAATCTCCATGAGTGTTTGGCACAAACCCTAATCAGAACACCTAACTGGGTTGGCTAAACATCTTGATCCAAGAGTCAATGTTAATTCTCTTAATATTTAGAAGCTCATTTCTCTTCATTCTGTCATGGAAGAAGTATATGCAAGCTTATCTTATTATTCTAAGGAAATGTAGAGGTCTGAGAGGAGGTTAAATACCACTAGAAGGGATTTAGAAAATATCTTGCCGTATGGATTTTGCAATGGCAAAAAATGTAATCAGTGCTCAAGAAAGTGGATGCAGATATTATAGGCAATTGAAAGAAGTAGGTGGTTATTGTAGCTGGAATGTCTCCCAGAGCAGATGGTTTTTTCGGAATTTTTGAAGGAGAAGAGCAAGGTGGCCTGCCTGGCGTATATTAATTGGGTGCCTGTTCCAAGTGTAGGGGGTGGTTGGAAGAATGTGTGATGTCTTGAGTGGGCGAATGATACAAACAGGCATAACTTCAAAATAACCTGGAATTTATATCTCAGAAAGCTTGCAGACAATTCATAAAGACAGAGTTTTGTCTGTAAGGAATCAGTAAAATGCAAAGGTATACAAACAGAAAGCTAGCACCACATAAAATAGAATATAGCAAGCAATGGTCAACATTTGCAGGTTTAACACTAGGCTATAGCGTACCATCAACAACAATAAATAAGTCACTTCCTAATTGTGAAAAACCTTACTAAAACCACTTGGAGAGTTTGTGTTTAAGAAGGTCAGATATGACCAAGCATTTAAAAGGCATATGATTATTAAGTACTAGTAAGTCCGAATTGAGTCCTAATTCCTATGTGTGTGTTTTGTACATACAGATTCTTTAATAAATAATGTTTAACTTACTTTGTAGTCATTGCATATTGTGCTTATCTATTTTTACTTTACATTTTTCACTAATACATAAAAACCTAAAAATTGTACAGATTTAAGGGATACCAAATGATATTTTGTTGCTTATATGCTTTGTATAGCCTATAGATCTCCTCATTTATCATTTCTTTTTGGTGAAAACATTCAGACACCTCTAGTTTATTGAAATACAATGCACTCTATTAATCTAGAGTCATCCTCCTGTGAAATAGCACACCAGAATTTTTTACTCCTTCCTAATTATAACTTGGACCCATTGATCAACCTATCCCCATTTCTCTCAACTCCATACACTCCCCACCCTCTGCCACCAACCTGTTCTCAACTTCCATGAGAGAAATATTTTTAAATTCCATACGAGAGTGAGATCACACAATACTTACCTTTTTGTGTATGACTTATTTCACTTAACATTATGACATTGAGTTCCAAACCTGTTGTCACAAATGAGAAGATTTCAGTTTTTTTTGTAGCAGAATAATATTCTATGATGTATGCATATCACATTTTCTTTAACCGTTCATCAGTTGATGTACAATTAGGCTCTTTCCCTTTCTTTGCTACTGTGAATAGTCCTACAGGGAATATGGGAGTGCAGATGTCTCTTTGACATACTGATTCCATTTCCTTTGAATATATATCCAATGGTGGGATTACTGGTCCGATGGTATTTCTAATTTTGATTTGATCAGGGACTTCTGTATTGTTCTCTATGATGGCCATACTAGTTTACATTCCCACCAATAGTACTCAGAGGTTCCCTCTTCTCCCTATTCTCAGCAGCAATAGTTATCTTTTGTGTTTTTTGAAAATAACTGTTCTTACTGTGGTTTTGAGTTGCATTTTCCTGATGACTAATGATATTGGACATTTTTTTTTCATATTCCTTTTGGTCATCTGTATATATTCTGAGAAGTGTTTGTTAAGATCTGTTACCCATTTTTTAACTGTGATTTTTTGAGTAGTGGGTTTTTAAATTCCTTATATAGTCAGGATATTAAACTTTTGTCAGAAGTATAATTTGGAAATGTTTTCTCCTATTCTATAGGTTATCTCTTTATTTATTTTGTTTGCTGAGAAGAACTTTGAAATTTGATGTAATCCCATTTGTCTACTTTTGCTATTGTTTCCTGTGCCTTTGGGGGTCTTTTCCAATAAATTCTTGCACATTCCTATGTCCTAAAGTATTTCACTTTTATTTTCTTCTAGTAGTTTCATAGTTTCAGGTCTCACATTGGAGTATTCAATTCCTTTTGTGTTGACTTTTGTAACTGATAATACATAGGAGCCTAGTTTCATTTTTCTCTATGTGGATGAACAAATTTCCCAGTACCATTTATTGAAAAAGACTATCTCTTTTCCAATGTATGGTCTTAGTAAATTTGTCAAGAATCAGTTGGCTCTAGTTGTGTGAGTTTATTTCTGTATTTTTATTCTGTTCCATTGGTCTATATGTCTGTGACTATGCCAATACCATGCTGTTCTGATTACCACAGCTTTGCAGTACATTTTGAAGGCAGACACTATAACGTTTCCTGCTTTTTCCTTTTGTTTAAGGCGGCTTTGCCTTTTGGGGTTCTTTTGTAATTCCATATAAATTTAGGATGTTTTTCTAGTTATTTGATGAACGCAATTCATATTTTGATAGGTATTTTATTGAATGTATAGATTGTCTTGGGTAGTATAGGCATTCTAACAATATTTTTTCTTCTAATCCATAAACATGGGATGTCTTTCCATGTGTGGGGTGTGTATGTGTGTGTGTGTGTGTGTGTGTGTGTATGTCTCCAATTACTTTTATTAATGCTTTATAATTTTCATCTTTCACCTGTTTGGATAGATTTATTTCTAGCTTGTTTTGTAGCTATTATAAATGTGATTGTTTTCTTAGTTCCTATTTTAGATAATTCACTATGGATACATAGCAGTGCTACTGATTTTTCTATGTTGGTTTTGAATTCTGTAACTTTGCCAAATTTATTCAGTAGATCTAATACTTTTGGGTGAAGATTTTGAATTTTTCTATATATAAAATCATGTCATTGGCAAACAGTAGCAATTTGACTTTCTCTTTCCCAGTTTGAATGTCTTTTATTTTCTTCCATTTCTTGACATCTCTGACTAGAACATCCAATACAATGAATAAAAAGGGTGAAAGTAGGTATCCTCCTCCAAAATCTCAGAGAGAAAACTTCCATCTTTTCCCAAATCTATATGATGTTGACTACTGGCTTATTATATTTGGCCTTTACTATGTTGATGTATTTTCCTTTTAACCATTTTGTTTTTAACTTTTTTAACATGGAGGGAAATTATATTTTATTAAATATAGTTTAATAAAATTTCTTTCTAAGTCTGTTGAAATGATCAAATGGTTTTGTCCTTTATTCTGTTGAAGGACAGTGTCACATTTATTGATTTATGTATTTCTATCCATGCTTGCATCTCTGGGATGAATTCCATTTGACCCATGATCTTTTTAATATGCCATTGGTTTCAGTTTGCTAGCATTTGGTTAAGAATTTTTGCATCTATAGTCATGAAGTATATTGACTTGTAGTTTTTTATTCTTTTTTCTTTTCTTTTTCTTCTTCTTTTTTTTTTCCTTTTCTTTTACTCTTTTTCTGCTTTGTGGTATATGGGTAATGCTGGCCTCAGAGAATGAATTTGGAAGAATTCCCTTCTCTTCAATGTTTTTGGGTTTTTTAGTCCATTTCTTTGATATGGGGGATTTAACCCAAGGGTGCTTTACCAGTGAGCTCCATCCCCAGACCTTTTTGTGTTTTATTTTGTTATAGGACCTAAGTTGCTGAGTTGGTCTCAAACTTTTGATCCTCCTTCCTCAGCTTCCCAAGTGTCTTGGATTACAGCATGTACCACCACATCTGGCTCTTCAATTTTTTGGAATGATTTATGAAGAATAAGTATTAGTTTAATGTTTAGTAGAACTCAGAAATGAAGAAATATTTAATAGGAAACTTTGTTACTAATTCAGTCTTCCTATTCATTATTTCTCTTTTCAGATTTTTATTTCTTCATGATTCAATCTAGGTAAGGTGTATATGTCCAGGAATTTGTCTATTTCTTATGGATTATGTTCATAATATTATCTAACAATCTTTTGTATGTCTATGGTGTGAAGTGTTAAGTATCTCCTTCCATCTCTGATTTTATCTTTTTCTTAGTCTAGGATTTTTTTCTATTGTCCTATCCTTTCAACAAACCAGATCTTCAATTATCATTTGACTGTATTTTAGTGTTTATTTCATTGATTTCTGTTCTGATCTTTACTACTTTTTCTTTCTACAAATTTGTTTTTTTTTTTCTTCTTTTATTTCCTTGAAATGCAGTGGTAGCTATTTATTTGAGATCATTCTGCTTTTTGATGCATTCATGAATTGCTACAAACTTTCAATATTGCCTCTGCTATATAGGATTTTCTATATTGTGCTTCCATTTTCATCTGTTTTAAGAATTTTTAAAATTACCTTCTTGATATCTTCCTTGATCCATTGGTTGTTCAAGAGTAAGCTGTTTCATTTCTATTAACTTGTATAGTTTTCAAAGTTTTTCATGTAATTGTTTTCTAGTTTGTTGCACTGTGTTCAGAAGAGAAAATCAATATGATTTTAATATGTTTTAACATTTCAAGGTTTGTTGGTGACCTATCATATGATCTATACTGGAGAATACTCCATATACTGTTGAGTAAAATGTGTGTCCTGAAGTTGTTGGGTAGAATTTTATATAGAAGTCTGTTAGATACTTTTAGTGTAGGGTTCAATTCCTTCCACTCTTCAATCCTGGTTTCCTTGTACTTGTTAATTTTCTGTGTGGATGATCTGCTCATTGTTAAAAATGGTGTATTATATTATTGTGTTGGAATCTGTCTTCCCCCGACTGAATAAAATTTGCTTTATAAATTTGAATGCTCCAAAACATAAGTTAATTTATATTTAGAATTATTTTCCCTTGCAGAATTGATCTGTTTATCATCATATAATGACTTTCTTATGCCTTTTTCCTGATTTTGATTTAAATCTACTTTATCTAAATATGTCTATACTCCTTTTCTTTTCCATTTCATTTTAATGGAAAATAATATATTATCTCTTCACTCTTCAGTCTATGCATGTTTTAGAAGTAGAATGAGTTCTTTTAAGTCTCATGTATGTGGTTCTTATTTTTGTTGTTATTGTTGCTTTTTATTTTGTGTATATTGTTTTTAATCTATTTAGTAAAGCACGCTCTTTAACTGAATATTTTGATCATGCTAATTTGAGGTAATTATCAATAAGCAAGGTTCTATTACAGACATTTTATAACACATTTTCTAGTTTTATGGTAATTCCATTCTTTTTTCTCCCTCTCTGTTATCTTTGTGATTTAATGATTTGCTCTGTTTATTTTATTCTTTTCTTATTATACTTGGTTTGTCCATTACAGCTTTTTGCTTGTTGCTTACCGTAGGCTTACCAAAAAAATGTCTTTTGATTATAACTACAGCAACACAGAAATAGGGGGGGAAAGAGAGAGAGAGAGAGAGAAAAGTATATTTTTTTTTAAAAAAAAAAGAGAAGCTTTTCACCTGCACTGCAGTCTTCACCACATTTTGAAAATTTGGTTTTTGATTTTGTATATTTCTACATTACCTATCTCTTAACACATAAATGAGGTTATTATTTTGAGGTTTTTCTTTTGTTCTTCATACAAAAGATACGAATTTTTTGCACAATGTTTACAATATTTGAGCATTTTTCAATTTCTTTGTATGTTACTCTTACCAGTGAGTTTTATACCTTCTAATGCTTTCTTCTTGTTCATATCTCTTGGTTTCAATTTGAAGAATTTTCTTTACCATGTATTTTAGGATTGGTCTGGTGGGAATATATTCTCCCAGCTTTTATTTCTATGGGAATGTCTTTATGTCTCCTTAATATATACAATATAGTTGTCTGAGTACAGTACTTTTGGTTGGCAGATTTTTTTTTTTTCTTTAGTACTGTGAAAATCTCATGCCACCATTTCCTTGCCTATAAGATTTCTGCTGAGAAGTTTGTTGTTAGGAGAATGGGCACATATGAAGGTGCTATTTGTTTGTTTTCTTTTGCAGCCTTAATAATCTTCTATTTGTCTTTAACCTTTGAGAGAATGATTGTAAGATTTCTTGAGGTAGTCTTGGTTGAATTAACTACAGGTGACCTTTGACCTTTGTATAGCTGGATATTTGTATCCTTCTCTAGGAAAGTTTTCTGTTTTAATTGTTTTGACTTAAATTTCTACCCCTATGGCATTCTCATGTCCCTTTTCAATCTCAATAACCATTTGTGTAGTGATTGAAATTTAACTTACCAATAAAAGCCATTCAATATAAATATAAATACTGAACAATTAAATATAAAATTCCCTCTTGGTAAGCCAGAAGTCTAATGGATTTCTGCAGCACAAAAGAACTGAATTTCATGGAATGCAGTATCATAGTATTGGATTTTTAAACATTATAATTCTAGAGAAAAAGAAATAACATTCTGCTATAATGATGCTGATTCATAAGAAACAGACACTTGTAGCTGTTTAATATAATATGCATTATATATCTCTACACCTCTATATGGTACATCATATAATATACAATATGTATAAAAACTCATATACATACATATATGTATATATGCATGACATATATATATTATTAGCCATTAGTGCCATTTTATCTTTAAATATCTAGTATCTTCTTTTTCTTTTTTTGGAAAAATTTCCACCTGTTAAGATTATAAATAGAAACCATTGAATAACTACTTCAGTTTATCTTATGATCACTGTTAACTAAATCCAAGTTGTGACTAATATATGTAGACTTCAGGTTAGTAGTCTAGCTTCATTTTAGGGTCCATTCCTATGGTTTTCTTTACCCTGTCTCCTTTTTGTTGATTCCTCATATTTAAGAATACTTTTCAATTTTATGTTTGCAAAATACTTTACACATTTGAGTAAAGTAAAAAGAACATAGCAAATTAGAAAAGAAACTATTACAAAATTTGGTGGATATTTCTATTCAAATTCCTGTGTCAGTTTTGATCAACTGTTGCTTGATAATGATTATTAATTTCACCTTGTGAACAATAATGCAAAGGAAGATGACAGTTCTTGGGATTATATACAGATAGTACATAGTGGAAATATGGGAAATCCAGATACCAGAGAGATTACTTATTTATATCAGTATATATCATCCTAGAAGCCATGCAAATTTGTATTCTATAAATATCAAAGGAGCTACTAAAAAAGGAAAAAGGATAAAGAATCAAGCTGGGGAAAAGATTATCTCAATTTTTTAATATATATTAAAATATATATATATTAAATATATATTATATGTAATATTATATATGTAATATATATGTGTATATATATACACATATATATGTATATGTATATATATATATATTTTAATGTGGTGCTGAGATGGAACCCAGTGCCTCTCACATGTGCTGGGCAGGTATTTTCTCTCAAATGTTTTTAATATATACGATGTTTTCATTTGACTTTATACAGAGTTTGGTATATAACTAGAATAAAAGCAGTTTTTACACCTCTCTTTTTTGTTAAATATCTTTGTAAATAGCTAACTGCTAGAAGGTATTGCTAAAAATCACCCTCACAAACTTTTCACGTGATTTAACCAGTTTCCATTAATAGCAGCTAGAATTATCTTTGTATATTCATTTGTCTTTTACCAGTACACTGCAAATAGCCTTCTTGATGAAGTTTTATATAATTTATAATGTTTATCAACTTAGATTCATTCAGAAATTGACATGATGAATGACAGTTGTTACTTTTATTTCTATGATATTAAAATTTTAATATCATAGATTTTAAGTTACACAGATAGATTCTATGTATTTCTCAATCTCTCAAATTTAAATTTTTATTTTATCTTCATGTCTAATTTTTTATTAGACCAATGTGTGTGTGTTTTAAAATATTTTGTAACTGGGCACAGTGGTGCATGCCTATAATCCCAGCAGCTCAGGAGACTGAGGCAGGAGGAAGTCAAGTTCAAAGCCAGCCTCAGCAAAAGCAAGGTGCTAAGCAACTCAGTGAGACCCTATCTCTAAATAAAATACAAAATAGGACTGGGGATGTGGCACAGTGGTTGAGTGTCCTTGAGTTCAATCCCCAATAGCAAAAAGAACAAAACAAACAAACAAAAAAATCGTAATGTTTTATACTCAGTCATTGTAAGACAGATAAAGATAAGTGCAGTCTTTTCCCATTATATTATGAAAACTATAAGGAAATTTTTTAATAAAAATCAGCATAGTTTATAAACCTGTAATTTGGAAATAAAATGCATTTCTTCCTTGGTTTTTATTAGTTTAACTTCATGAAATACTCCTCTACATGTTTGTTAGTAGAATAGTAAAAGTAAGGATTTCCTATAAGGTGACTCAAAATGATTTTCACATAGGATGTAAAAAATAGACCCCAACATTTTAGCATTTGGAGGAAAAATTAAAAATCTTCATGTGAATTTATTATATTTTATAGAAAATTAAGCATTATTGATATTGTTCACAGCCATTACCATTAAAATACTGCACATGAAGATACTAAGAAAATTTATGAAATTCAAGTGATATAATATGAAAGTTGTTGACAAGGTCTTCCATGTGTGCATAGATAAGTATATTTATCAGAAAGGTAACTATTTTTAACTTATATAGAGAATAATTGTTTTTATATAACATCCAGTGTTTTAAAGTAAATTTCATACACAAAAGTTTTTAAATGAGAAAAATTAAATGTGACATTTAATTTCTTCATCATAGTGGATAGTTATTCTTAGAAACTTCAAAACAAACACTTCAAACTATGGATAAAATGTAAGAAACACCTTTTAAAATACATGCCATATTGCAAGTAAGAGAGAATTTCTAAAGCCTGAAAACTATGACAGGGAGAAAAACTAAAGACTCAAGTTTAACTGGAAACAAAGCTCTCTTGGGCATGTTTTCAGAATTCAATTTGTCCATTTTTTTTTATCTATTACACTGGAGACAGGAGACAAAGTCTTCAACTTCTTCAAATTCAAGTTATAAAACTTTTTACCACAAAGCTAGACTTCTTGAAATGCTTCAAACTGAGTGAAAAGGCACAGTGAGAAAAAGAAATTCATACTCAACAGAAGAAATGACAAAGATATCTGTTTCAGTCTGGTCACAAAGTTGGTACAATAAACTCTCATGAAGAACTAAAAAGCACAAGGTTTTCATGCAAGTTAAGATGAAAACTTTCAGTGTCTTGGAGGTCTGAAAATAAAAAAGCAAGTAAAGAATTTAGTGAATTTCGAAGTTGACATGGCCATTATTTATCTACCAGACCAAGAATGTATTCCATCTGGAGACAGTTTCTCTCAACTCAGGGCTTATATAATTCTCACCCATAAAATCAGATAATGCCCTAATTGTAGACAATGGATGACAATAAATTACCATGACACAAAAGCAGGAGAAACAAAGCAAGTCATGCTAATATATAAAAAACCCATAAAACAAACAATAAACACTGAATTAAGCTGATATATAACATACACCTTTTAAAGATCTTAACAGTCCATAAATTTAAAGCTTGAGGACAAAATATGACTTTTTAAAAGACCAGTTTTAAAACAAACAAAATCCAGTATCTCTATTATAAAATATGATTATTAAAATTTGAAAAAAATCCCAAATATAGGATAATAAATATATTAAACATAGCTAAAGAGAGTATCAATGAAATGGAAGACAGAATAATACCTGAGAAAAAGAATGAAAATAAAAGACATATTAAGTACAGAAGCCTGTGATTGGCTTTCAAAAGTAGATGTAAAGAGAAGGTGAACTAATATTGATGATGATATCGTATAAAAATTGCAGAAGTAACAGAATATAAATCCTGAATCTGAGATCATAATAAATCCTATGAAGAACAACACCACTACTAAACAACAAAAAGAAAAGCACCTAAACAGAACTTCCAGATTCATCATAACAAAATTAAAGTGTATGAAAGAGAAACCTTAAAAGTGCTATAGAGAAAAGACAGATTATCATCAAAAGAACACAAAAAGTGACAGCTGACTACTTAATAACATTGGAATATTAAGATTTTTAAAAAATATCTTTAGAGTTCTCAAAGGATAATTTCCAGCCCATTTTCAAATAATAAGCTAACCTATTATTTTGAGACCAAAGGGAAATGAAATTTTTTCCAATAAAAAGCAAGAGAGATTCTCTTCAATGAACATTAACTCTAGGAAGTTCTAAAATGTATGTCTTCCCAAGAACAAAAAGTTTAGTGAATGCAAAGGAAATCAATTTGTGTAAAATCTAATTGGGAGGTAAACAACAAAGTACAATTCAAACATACATGTTGGGAGAAAAATCATGGATTTAATGGTCCTATGAATACTGAATTCTTTAGGTGTCACACTTTATTTCCAAACCAGTAAAGGTAAAAATTAAGGAAATGAATCTCAAATAATGTAAAGGAAGATTAAAGAAAGAATTTGTAAAATATGCATACAAAATGCAATAAATATAGAGAATATAAAATACATATCAAACATATCATTGTAAATTAGCCTAAATAGTTATAAAATAGATGTTGGCGATTTGGATATATAAAGTTGACCACTATTTTAGTGATGCCTTTTAAAAGAATTATTGTCATATAAACCACATTTTCACACAAAAGAACAATCTTCAATATTATTGTCAAACTGTTATCAAACACAGGAAAAAATGTATAACAATTTATTTAGAAATTCAAAATCACACATAGATTATGGACCAAAGCTCATATTGGACGTTAGAGAAAATTAGATATAATGTATAATAAAATGCTATATTGGGCTGGGGATATAGCTCAGTTGGCAGAGTGCTTGTCTTACAAGTACAAGGCCCTGGGTTCAATCCCCAGAACTGGAAAAAAGAAAAAAAACTAAATTTAAAAAATAAAAAAGAAATAAAATACTATATGTTAAAACTTTAATGACTCAGTTACTGTATAACTTTAAAGTAGATATACAGCTGTAAATACTGTGGGGGGAAGTTCAAAAATTAATGAAGTGGTTATGCAATTCAAAAAGCTAGGATAAACTCAAAGAAATTAGAAGAATGTTAAAAATATGCACAAATTTATGTTAAATATAGAAAATAAAAACATACATAGTAAGTGTAAATGCCATACTTTGGGTGTAAACTGTCCCCCATAAAGTTCATTTGCTGAAAAGATTCTATCAAATGTAGCCATGTTAACAGGTGAAAGAATTAGATTATTTGAGTTGTATCCTCCAGTGGATTAATTCATTTGATGGATTCAAATTTAGTTGGACTACTGGGTGCTTACTCTAGCCAGATGAGGCATTCTGGAGGATGTAGATGACTGGGGGTGTGGCCTTAGATATATCCTGCCTCCTCCTCCAGTCTTTCTCGTCTTTTCCCCTCTCTCCCTTTCTCCCTGTCTACCTCCACCATGCTCTTCCAGCATGATGATCTGTCTCATCTCAGGCCCAGAGAAGCAGAAAATTGACTAAAACTTCTGAAACTGTGAAATGAAATAAATTTTTCCTCCTCTAAGTTGTTCTTGTCAGCTATTTTGGTCATAGTGACAAAAAAACAACTAACAGAGCAGACAAAATTAAATATTTGTTTATTGAAAAGAAAAAAGTCCATCAAGCTAGATCACAACATCAGAAGCAGTAAATAAAGGATAAGAATCACTAAAAAAAATTAATATATCCAAACCAAAATAACACAAACTAAACAATGCCATGAAGAACTTTATTCCAGTATATTTGAATATGAAATATTTTCAAGACAAATTGTATTTATATAAATGAAAATGAACAAAAAAAATCTTACTAGACATATCCCATTGAAGAAATTGACTCAGTAGTTAAGAATCAGTGCTATTTTTGAAGGCAACTTTTAACAAATATTCCAATAGAATATTCACCAATCTGTAGTATGAGAAAAAATCCTTCCTACTCATTCTATGCAGTTTCAACATACTGATGAAAAGAAACTGAATTTGGAATGAGATAGGAAAGTTAAATCTAATTCCGTGTATTAACAAGCAGATTCTAGAAATCAAATCCACAAATACACACATTTAAAAAAAAAATCTACTGCATCATGACAAGGTTGGGTTTCATCCCAAGTGTACAAAGATGGTTCAATGTCAGAATGTTTATTGAAGAAATATATCAAATGTAGCTTATTAAACGGCTCATTAAAAGCAAAAAATAAAAGCAGTATATAAAACCTCAGTATCTATTCCTGATTGAAATTCTTAGCATCCTGGAAATAAAAGATAAGTCAGTATAAAAACACTTTAACAAATGTGATATATAGTGATGAAAATTGGAACCATTTCTTTTGATATAGAAATGACATAAATGATATAAAATCATGATCTTTGTGTAGAAAATTCATACAAAATTATAATGCTTTGAAAGTTTAAATTTAATAAAGAAATTTTAATATTTTTAGAAGAAAATATAGGAGAACAGTTTTTGAGTCCACGGAGGGAAAGAAGTTCTGAACAGGAGCTATGAAATATTTTGAAAGTTCAAAAAAAGAAAATGCTTCATCACAGTTAGAAACTTCTGTGTACCAAACAACATCAAACCACAGAGGAAAGGTTAGCTACCCAAAGCAGAAGAAAAGTGTAAAGTCTACAACTGAAAAAGAATTAGTTTTTGGAATGTGAAAAGGACTCTGGGATGTAAAGAGGAAGACAAACCATTCTGCAATAGAATATGCAAAATATATGAAAAACAGAATTCTAAAATAAAACAACCCATGGCCCAGGAAATTCAGGGAAAGCTACTTACCTGGTTTAAATTAGGAAAAAGTAAATTAAAATACAAGTTGCCATTCCAAAACTATCAGAATAAGATTTGACATTGGCATTAACTTACCATTGCATCAATAGTGGATGGATAAATAAGCTGTTCTAGAAATTCAAACAACAGAATATCAGTGACAAGGAAGCAATTTGAGGTCCATCTTTGAATCTCAATATATCTCATAAACTCAAATGTTAGATTTTACAAGAGCAAACTGCATAAAAGTTATAAATTATTTGTTAATAACTGCTGCATAGAGAAAGCATTTCTGTTTTATGGATCTCTAAAATATAAAAAAAATTTAACAAGTTTTAAAACTTAAGAAATAAAAAGATTTATATCTTATTGGGAGAAGCCTCATATTTTTTCTTTATAAAAATATAATTAATACTGAAAATACATTAGCTTTTACTATATAGAATTGAGTCTGGTGTAAAAAATGTAAAGGGGACAGTCTGAAGATTAATACAAGTATTAAAATTAAGCCCTCCTTAATGGTTCCCCATTTATTTTTATTTATGTTTTCCCTTAAAGACACTTAGTGGAACTCTCATCTAGTTATGTTGTTTCTGGTCAAATGAATGCAAGGCCCTTTTGTCCTGGAGAGAACTTGAACTATGGTTAAAACAAAACAAAACAAAACAAAAACAAAAACAGGCTTCCCTAATTATTATATAATTTTCATGCTAACGTAGGATCCCAAATGTTAAAAATTCTTAGAAACTTAAAGGTTAGAGAGTATATTCGGAACACTCCTTTTTTTTTTATCACTTAGATGTCAAACCATGGAACAAACAGTAACCTTTCAAAAGACATAAAGAAGATAATTAGGTGATATAATTATCTGTTTCTTTAAGGAGTCTATTGCTAGATTGAAACCTATTCTTACAACCAGCACTTACTAAGACTGTTAGAAGAACATCTTGCTTCCCAACATCTGGCTATAATTTGAGAAGAAATAGTGCATCTAACTGTGCTGTCATCTGCAATTCATAATCTCTCATAAGTATAGTTCACTGGAATCTCACCCTTGCTCCAACCTTTTTCACTCCAGGATGTAAAATCATTGCACTTTCTTCCTGATTTTATCTAAATTATTATGTTACTTGTATGGGAATTGGGGTGGTAAATTATTCTCAATAAACACACTTTTTTAGAATGTCAGTATAAGAGTAACAAAATGTTTCTGGTGCTTTCTCCAAATGTCACACGTTTAATAGGATGGTTTAAAAAAAAAAAAAAAAAACCGGGCAGCTTTGCTCTTTTGACCCAGGAATGCAGCTCCATCAACTTCAGTAAGAAGCAGTGACAAGGTACAAGCTGATAATGAGACACTTTGAGCCCCATTTCTTAATCTGACTATTCTAGTATTACACTGACAATTTGGGTCAGCAATCTGTTAAGTCAGAATTAATTTGTCCTCGTATCCCTGAGTTTTGTGTTTGATTTAGGTCAATACTTGAAGGGAAAAAGAAATCTTTTTTTTTTTAAACTTCAAAACTTGCCAAACTTCAGTATTGATAATAAGGCGTTATCACATAGTTACTATGATATAGTAATGATTTTTGTCAGTCTATAACCCTGTAAGAAAATATATGTGATGTATATTTTTGGCAGTTTCATCTGTGCTATGTTAAAGGGAAAATCAGCTTTCATTTCCTTGTCTTATTTTTCAGTTAAAGAGTAATAATTTCTGCCCTTACAAAGCTTTCCCTAGAATTCTCTAAGGCACAATCTTATAGTCATTTCCTAAGAAGGGCTTAAGAGAGAACCCTAGGGGGATGTTTGGGGGTTACAGAGTAAGTGGGGAATTAACTTTAAGAAATCTTATGATAAATAATTGAAAATATATTTTAATTCCTCAGAGATTATCTTGAAGACAATTCTGTCTTGAAAGATTCCCTTTCAAGATGCAAATTAACACAATTATCTTAGTTGAAAACATATTTAGGAGGTATGTAATCAAAATAATAAATCAGTTAAATAAAGCTGGCACGTGCAATCACATGTGGTAAGTAAATAATTTCTAATGAGAAACTTTAAAGAATATGTTTAGCATACTTTCAGAGTGAAGCACGTTTTCTGTTGAGTCAATACTGCTCCTCAGTTTGGATTTAATTTATTTTTCTAATCCAATGACCAATAAAGTCATAAGTAATGTATAGAAAACTCAAATGTAAAGCATGAATACTTTTAGAATGATCAAAGGTATTTTATGTTAATTCTACATTACTGAGTAAAGACAATTTTAATCTCTGCTCTCCTGGATTTGGTTCTTGATTTAATAACTTCAGTAATTTTTAATTATAAGCATGTTTCTGGGTTCTTTTTTACTGATAATGTTATTATTCCAACCCCTTGATTTTTAAAAAATAAAATGCATCTCCATAAATCATTAGGTCTTGGCTCCCAGAAAAATATTTTGTGCAAAAAATAAAGTAAAATTTATCATTTGCTGAGGTTGCAAGTCATTACTGCTAAAACACACAAATAAGCAGAAAGTAACCTGAGAAAGAGAAAGAAAAGTCCAAACGTCAATTGAGTTAAGATCATTATACAACATTAAATTAATTGTGCTAATTAATAGATGCTATGAAAGCATCTTAACAATGATATGGTTTTTTAATCGTTTACCTAGGTAATTTTACTCTGAGGTTCATTAAACTATTTTTGAAAATGATGCCCTCTTTTTGAGGTTCCAGTACTTTGAATAATGCAATATTGCAGTTTCACTAATTAAAACAAAGGTCAGAATCCTAGAATTAGATCTAAGTCTAGATTATCTTTAATGAATTTGAGATTAGAAATATGTGTACATCCTGCAAATGAATCACAGGGAAAATCACTGATAGTGAAATGGACAAGCAAGGTAACATCTAATGGCATTTAAGAATTTAATTTTTGAATTTAGTTTAAAATCAAAACATTACATTTTGGAAAGGAGGGTTGCCATCTCCCTTCCATGGGAAAGAGGATGGTCAGGAATATAACATCTTGTACCACATGGACAGCTTACTAAAACAATTGTACAGGAAGTAGAAATGTTTTTGAAGAGGGGAACAAATTTCTCAGTGCTCTGCCATTGCCCACAGGAAGAACAGCATCCACTGCGTGGTAAATGAACCTAACTCTTGTTACAAATATTAGTTTATGGAACCTAACATTAAGCTTATTAATTATTTATTAATGCTCTTGATCAAAGAGCTAAACATGTAATGCTATTAAAAATAAATAGGGAATAATGATTGATTGGGATATGAGGAATTAGTTTTTAAAGTTCTACAATTTTTTTAAAATTTTATTGAGGTAAGACCACTTTACACGAGGTCTAACCTCAAAATTTTAAGTGTACAATGCTGTATTGTTAATCATAGAGACAATATTTAACTCTGGAACTTATTCATCTTGCATAATTGAGACTTTATTTTTTTCATTAAAGTGTATAGTTTCTTTGTTTACATGCCAAAACATATAATGGGAAAAATTAGGCATTAAATTCCATTTGAAATATTTTGTACTGAAAGAATAATGATGATTTCTTTAGAATTCCCCATTGATGTGTTTCAAATCCAAAACTATTAGAATATTCATTTGCCCTATACATCCAAAAAAGTAATGTTACTTTAATATATGTCAAAACTCAACAATTATACGTGAATTTTGGGAGATCAGGACATACATCTAGTGATAGCTTCTATAAATAATAAATAAAGCATACACTTATTTTCTGACATGATTTACGAAGGAAACTTAAATATTATTTTTTAAAAATATTGAAAATTGATGAGATCAACTATTTCATTCCACTTTTTTCTTAAATATTGTTACATGAGAAAAAGAACACAGTTAGAAGAACATATAAATACAGGCAGAATACTAGTATTTTAATGTCACCTCCCAAATCCAGAAAGTACTCACATCATTTAAGGATAACTGAATCAGTACAGGCTAGTTCCAGTGATTAAGTGGGGAAAAGACGGAGAAGAAAGAGGGAGGGGGAATGGCAAACTGAGAAAACCCACCAGAAAAATATTGTTACTGAGCAGAAAGTAATCATAATAATTTTATTATCATGAACCATAAGCTCCTCCAGACATCCCAAAAACCTCAGTGCAACAGATCAAAGCAAAAATGCACACCTCAGAATATACAGAGAAACAAAGATTAAACCTGAACAAGGAAAGATCAAGAAAGATATGAAATAACTGGGTCAAAATGTGGGTCCATTCAAAGTTTTCTGAGGAATTTCCACACTGCTTTCCAGAGTGGCTGTACCAATTTGCAACTTCACCAGCAATGTAGAAGTGTACCTTTTCCCCACAGCCATGCTGGCATCTATTATTGTTTGTGTTCTTGATAATAGCCATTCTAATTGGAGTAAGAGGAAATCTTAGAGTTGTTCTAATTTGCATTTCTCTAATTACCAGAGATGTTGAACACTATTTCACAGATTTATTAATTGCCTGTACATCTTCTTCTGTAAAGTATCTGTCGAGTTCCTTGACCCATTTATTGATTGGGTTCTTTGCATTTTTGATGTAAAGTTTTGTAAGTTCTTTATAAATTTTGGAGATTAGTGCTCTATCTGAAGTGAGTGTGGAAAAGATTTTCTCCCGCTCTGTAGGCTCTCTTTTCACATTGTTGATTGTATCCTTTGCTGAGAAAAAGCTTTTCTAGTTTGAATCCATCCCATTTATTGATTCTTGCTTTGATTTCTTGTGCTTTGGAAGTCCTTGGTCTATATCCAAAGGACTTAAAATTAGCATAATACAGTAACACAGCCACATCAATGTTTATAGCAGCTCAATTCACAATAATTACACTGTGGGACCAACCTAACTGCCCTTCAACAGATGAATTGATAAAGAAACTGTGGTATATATACACAATGGAATATTATTCAGCCATAAAAAGAATAATATTATGGCATTTGCAGATAAATGGATGGAATCAGAGAATATCATGCTAAGTGAAATAAGCCAATCCCAAAGAACCAAGTGCCGAATGTTTTCCCTGATGAGTGGATGATGATATATAATCATGTTGGGAGGTGGGGGGTGAGAGAAGAATGGAGGAACTTTAGATTATGTAGAGGGAAATGAGAGGGGAGAGGGAGGGAGTATGAAAAATGATGGAATGAGACAGACATCATTACCCTATATACATGTATGATTGCAACAAATGATATGAATCTACATCATGCACAACCATAGAAATGAAAATTTGTACCCCATTTGTGTGCAATGAATCAAAATGCAGTCTGTAAAACTAAAAAGTAAAAAAGAAAGATGTAAAAAAGTAAAAAAGAAACAACCATAAAAATGAAAATCAAAGTGGGCCCAGCACAAAAAGTGCTGACTGTCATAAAGGACTCAGAATTAATGATGTGAGCAAAATGAATGGAAACAAAAGAACAGTACAAGATTATGGAGAATATTACAAAGGTAAGGCAGAAAAGGAAGACTAGAATAGCACCTAGCATATTATAAGCATTAAATAATTGCCTATTATTTTTGATTGGCAATTGAGCTAACGAAAAGATCTATAAAAATTAATGTTATAGTAGAAAAGAACTGCACTGATAATTTAAAAATACAGAGACATAATTCAAGAAAACTTGCAAGAAATTAATGTAGATTTGATATAGATATGAACTCAGTTTTTTAGAGCCAAATGTATTCTAAACTGATGAAATGACCAATGTGACAACATACTCTATCACTGTCACCTGAAATGAATTCAAAATATAAAAACAGATTGCCTAGAACATTGGGTAAAAAATTTCAAATTGACTCTAAAGACAAAGATTTCTCATTGACCCCAGACTTCCTCAATTCTAGAAAACCATAGAAAAGTTACCTATAACATTCTTAAATACTAAAAGGTAAATCCCCAAACTTAAGATCAACCTAAAAATAATAATGTGAAAAACACTGGGATGCTGCAATGTAAGGACTGCTGGATGCATAAATTTCTGTAATTATAGACTAAGAGTAAAATATATTCTTATGAAATTCTATAAATATTTTTATAAAATAAAATGAAAGTGTAAATACAAACACATCAAAACAGAAATGTTAATAGGTTTAATTTAAAATAATGAAGCAAAAAGGATATAGATCCTTTTAATCCATAAATGACAAAATTGTAAAGCTAGCCTATGGTGTATTCATCTCAGAAGCAAATATTCAATTTTCTATCAATTCATGTAACTATGTGCTATCATCACAATAGTGACTTAAAACTGAATTCAAAAACAAAACAAGAGTTTGAGTTTAATTGAAAACAATTGAACCTCAGTCCTCTAAATACCAGTGGTTTTACCTTTTAAAGAATCTCAAAAAAATTGGATAAGCATTTTGTTCATATGAGATGGTTTTGAAGGGAATGAAACAATACACTATTACAACTAATAACTTCTTAAAGTGATTCAAAATATTCACTTTTATATATGCTGATTTAGAATTGTACTGATTAGGCACCAAAAACACTATTAATCATCTTTAATACAAGTCTAATTATAGGATAATGTCAACGACATACTGCAGGATGTTGTCAAAAGATAACTTGTCTTCTCTCTCCTGCTGTTACATAAATGTGAGACGAAACTGAAATGCTTACTCTCAGAGCAGGAAACATTACTGTTTCAATGTCTTTAACATAATACTGACTATTGGATTAGTGCTATAGTTACTTGGGTCTGTGTATTGGATGTCGGTGTACCAGTATTGACTTGATGCAACTTTGCATACATTTTTAAATTCATGCCTTTTACATCAGGTTTATAATTGAATCAAGTTATGTTGGTGACCTTTTTTTCACTCCTGACAAATATGTACAGGCTTATTTGTGTATAAAGCACATGTATGAGATGATCCATCTTTATCTTTCATTAAATATATGGGCATTGAGTAGGAATTTTTATTGTGGTTTAGGTGTAATAGTACCTTGCAAGCATTCTAAATGAATGTTTTATATTACAGTTGAAATGTATTCAACATATGCCATAGTTATTATTAGAGGGATTTTAATTCAATTATCAATATGGACAATGAGCAGAGAGAAGTGAGTAGTGTGTTCTTAAGAGGATAGAAATTAGCAAATAAAAGAAGAAAAATCATTGGAAATCATATAAATCTCAACTCTGTGTCAGATAATTTGGAGGCTTAAAGTCAATATTGGTAATGTTCTATATCATATGTGTACTTATCTTGTATTTTTTATCAGTCAACTCTTAGACTTACGATAAGTCTTCATTCATGTGATACTTGGCAAAAATAAAGCCCATTATATAGAGAGAGTGAACACACTTCTTACATTGGGGACTGGTCACAGGAACATCAGCTCTTCTTAGGAAAGCAGGGTCTTACACAGGAGGAATCACCAGACTTAACCATCTCCTTACCATTTTACCACTTACTTATTATGTGAACTTGGAAAAATGTATTAACCCTTGATCCTCTGATTTACTGTTTGTGAAATAGATGGAGTTGTAAAGAATAAGTAAGCTTAGGCAATTGGTCAAGAACCAGTACTAAAAAATATGGAGTCCCAGGTTGAATTTTAGCTGTATGTTCATCATGTTCTATAAATATTAGTCAGTACTTAAGATCCATAAGCTTCAATGTAAAAGGGAAATAAAAGCTACCTCTTAGAATTGTTTTGGAGATTATAAAACAGAATAAATAACACACTTAGCAGACTGCCTGTAAATAAGTGATGGATATTACCAATATAGCAAAACATCCAGAGAGTGATGGAGCTAACTCTTCTATATAGGATGGTCAGAGAAGGCTTTTTAAAAATGACATTTGAGCAGACACTTAAAAAGGACATGATAGGCAGAAATCTGGAGGAAAAGCAATTGGAACAAGGGGTAGAATATGAACGACGTCTCAGGAACAGATTCAGTCTCGGTAAATTCATGACAAGGAGGCCAATGGGGCAGGAACAGAGTGATTGAAAGAAAAAAAAATGGGAAGGTGGCAGGAGGGCAGAAAAAGAGCAATGGTAATCAGTTTTACAGAGTAGTGGAATTTGGCAAAATGTGCAGGGACAACTCTGGACATTGACTCAGTGAATGAACACCAAAATTGAATAGGTAAGTCCAGTTAGGAGACCTTTGCCCGAGTGCTGGCAAAGGTTGATATCAGCTGGACTAAGGAAATAGTGGTAAGTGATGATGTGATTGAATTTTGTATATATTGTGAAATAAATATTAATGAGATTTGTTCATTGATTTTATGTGGGATGTGAAGGAGAAATAAATGATAAAAAGTTAAAGACTTGGTACAGAGCAACAATAGTAGAAGTACTATTTCCTAGGAAGAAAACAGTATCAGAGAAAAAGACTGATAAAATGGAGATCAGGGATTTTAGTTTCAATGTATTATCATGTGCCAAATTAAAAGGTTAGAGTAGTTCTAAATGGTAAATGTGTGTCAATGCTTTTAATGTAATCATCATTATGTAAAATGTCAGTGATTTCAGTTAACTTTTTAAAATATTCTCCTTTTCTGAATTAGTCTAACTCATATTGAATTGCAGTCTCATGAGTTAAAAGTTTTAAAGTTCTTGCTAAGTCTTTCAAAATATATCCAAACCAATTTTATGAACTACTAAGCAGTAATTACACCTTCAAATAAAAAGTGAATTTGTACCTAGAACCATTGACTTTTTTCTACTAATTATGGGCCAGATGATATTTCAAAACCTGTTTTATAATGACTAAAACTGTGTTTACAGTAGTTAGAAGATCATTTAAAACTTCTTAAATGTCAGATAATTTTATTAGTTTAAATGTAATTAATATCCCATTGAGAATTCAAAAGGTAAATAGCATTATTCTTTTTGACAGTTAAACATAGTCCATTATTTTTCATGTTACATTTCACAATTGAACAGAAAGGTTTGTAGCAACTTTGAAAACTAGTTTCTAGGGTGGCAAAAATATAATCCAAATTTGAAAAAAAAATAGCTAGCATAGGGTTATTCTGTCTACTGTCCCGCAATCTGACTATTTATTGTCTGTTTTTTTAATCTATAACTTGTTTATGTTCTGTTGCTGCTGGAACATTTACTTTAACCAAATCATAGTAACTTCTTTCTGAAATAGAAAGATAGCTGGGGTTTGATTTGAAATATAAGCTTCATCCTCAGAATAGAATTTGGGTCCCAGCACTGACAATAATTATCTATACCATATTACCTCAATCATTTCATTAGTAGAGTCTACTTTCCACATAAGGTTGTGATTAATCTCATAGTTACTTTAGGGATTTAATTAGATGGTACATGTAAAGAAACTAACATCATACCAAGGGATAGAATGTACTAAAAAAAGTGCTTGTGTGAGTATACTTGTATTGTTATTACATCTTTGTCATCATCATCATTAATTTGTGAAGAATCTATTCCACCTGTAGCATTTTTAATGACCCAATCTCATGCATGACAACCATAGGATTAAGCATGGAAATGGGGAGAATTTTCAACAGTTAGGAAAAAAACCCCTCAAAATCCTGTGAGAGAATTAGAATCTAAAGACTACAGTATCAAATAAATACAACAAAGGTATTTTCAAGAGCATCCTTTCATTACTGAAATGAATAAAACCTGGAAGGTCTTTGTGTTCCATGTGCTATATGTGAATTATGGGGCAGGGGTGGGTGGGAAATGAATAGTCATTTACCTAAATGAAACTTCCATGATTTCAAACCTTCCTGATTCTAAAGAAATTATCTAAGACAACACATGTTTCTTATTGTAGCTTCATTTCTGTTACTTAATGGCAAAGTTTTCAATTGTACACAATTTTTGCAACAGAAATTCTCATTAATAACAAGACAAAAATAAACCTCAGGAAAATAAATACGTATCTATTCCCACTGAGGCAGATTTACCCCTCCCTTGACTTTTTAGAGACCAGCAAGCAAATTCTGAAGTATAGTGATACTTTGTTGATACTAGATTAATCATATTTAGAAACAATTGAAAGAGACTGAATTTAATTGTATTTTTCCTTTTAGGTTAATGGAACTGAAGAAGGTAATATGATTCAGCAAATTGATAAAGGAGATTAGTTGTCACAAGTGCATTTTTAAAAATAGGTAAACATAATATATCAATATTTTTATATATATCTTCTATAAATATGCTTATTATTTTCCCAGGAGGCTGTAATAGCTTTTTTGGATGCTAAGGAGTGCCTGAAGTGAATTTTTATGGTCTAGTTATAAACTCCTAAAAGAAGGGTTTATAATGGAAACATGGTGAGACATTTAATACCAGCACTGAAATAGGTACTTTTGAGTCCCGAATTTGTTTGAAAATAGTAACAGTAGTCAGAATTTCTCCCAGAGGTATATTTTCTTTAGCTACATGTCTAAGCATGGCTAATTACAACAGTGCTTTTTGTGCCTATTCAATGTTGGTACTAAACATTGTTTTCCATTATCACCATATTCTTATTTTAGATCTTTTAAAAATAACTCTAACCAATAGAGATCAGTAGAAATTATATTTTGAAACTGAGTGAAATGTTTTCCATTGATAAAGGCTGATAGGTAAAACATTTCCTTCTTCTCAGATAAAAAATTCCAAAGGCAAATGACCCAAGACAATCAAATAACTTATTCTATAATAAATATTACCTACTTTATCTAACTGAAAAAAAAATAACGATATTAACAAGGACTAATTTACTATAATAGTTTACTGTTTACAAAGTATTTTTAAAAGAAATTGTTTTATACTTAAGTCTGAGCAAAATCCTGAAAGATAAGGACTATGTTTATTATGTTTATTTTTAGCATTATCTATCTATCTGTTTTTCAGAAGATAAAAAATCATTTAATTTTTACTCAAACAGCTGGTATGCAGTAGGTACAATTCTTGATGATTTGAAAGTATTTAAGCAACCAAGCCTTTGCTCTTTAGAGTTACATTAACTTTTCAATGACCTAATATGTATACATACACATATATGTATATTTATGAAAAAATTACATATATTTATAAAGTATGAACAACTTCTTTCTTTCTCGTCAGCCAAATAAGGATTTAGAAATTTAGTATTTTTAAAGTGAATTAGCATTCTTATATGGTCTCAAATTAAATTCTAGGTTTAAAATGAATGAAGCAGCCTGAGGCAAGGCCTCTTTTGCTCTTTGGCCTAGCCAGTCATATTTCTCTTCACAAACCCAAGGACAACTGTAAGGAACAAAAGATCTTTGAGACTGTTATTCTCATAAACACAAAACCAGGCCCATGCTTTGGCACTTAGCAGTCATTTTTCATGGGATTTCTATGTTGTTGTATGTGTCAGTTAGAGCTAACTGGGAGCCTAGATGTCTGTAAGTCTATGCACTATTTTTCCTGCTCATTTAACTTTCCTGTAGCACCATCAGGTCCATTCCAATGTACTCATAGTTTCTTAAGTTAGGCTCCTGTACTTTGAATAATTTTGACACAGCTTCAAAGGTAATATAGAGGGAAGTGAGAATCACCAGGACCCCACAAAATGACATTTTTTTTCACATTCTTTGTAGCCACAAAACAAATATAAACAAATGGTCACAATTTCCTTCATTGTCATTAAAAGTCAAAAGGAATGATGATTTGAGTTTTTGAAAAACTCAGTTGTATATCCAAAATTTAACAGTTTTATAGTTAACTCAGAATTGGGCAAAAAGTTCTGCTGGAATGTCTTTACATATATATGTCCTAGTAAAATTGTGCATATAATGTAGCTTTATTCATATTTTTCATAGGTTCTGAAATAAGAAATGTGTTGTGTCATATTAACAGAATTTATTCAGACTATTTTCTCATTCTATTTTCTCCACCCTGATTGACAAGATGATTTTTCAGAGGTTTGTTTTATTTATGTTATTCAACATTTTGAATAAAATAATTTATTATAATTGCATAAAGAATTTTATAGTACATTTTCTTGTCCCAAAGTAAGAAGTCTAACATAGTCTAACTTCTCTGTTCTCAGTCACAATAATCATATTCAATGACAGGCTTCTTAATGGAAGTGGGCCCTAACTCTGTAATGTGCTATGAATATTGAGAATTTTTATGAACATTTATATCTCAAGAAAAAAACTTGTTTCCTAATTTAAGTTTCACTTAACTTTTACTGAATGTCTCCTCTGTGACATTTTGTGATAGATAATTTCATTCATACATTTATCACATTTATCACATTGCCATAAGTCTGTGAGATAAGTATTACTATCCCTGCTTGAAACCTATCATGACAAGCTCAGGAGGGTAAAAATGTTATTGAAATTAAAACAACTATTAAGTAACATGTCCAGTATTAAACCTAAGGACCTAAACTCTCAAACTAACCCAGTTTTAAACATAGTCTATGTTAGTTATTTATTTTTGCAGTTGAATGATAAGACATTAAAAAAATAAATTGTTGTAAGCCATGAAGCTTATCATCAGTGGTAACCACAGCTAACATTGCAGAGTAATTATGACATACCAGATACTGCACCTTGCTTCGTATTGAAAGCTTTACTGATTAGAAACAATTCTTGTTTTATGTCTGCATTGAAGGAAGATTTATATGTGTGTATATATGTATGTATGTACACACATATATATAATTTCAGGGAAATTCTAAGGAGAACCATTATAATCTGCAGATACCTAGGGCAGAGACAGAGGTACACAGAGTTCTACAAACACCAACTGTGTTACAGAAAGCTGCATTCACTAATAAGTCAATGAAGACTTCGATGTAAGCAAACCTGGGTTTACTTACATTTGTAACTCCCTGGATTTTTAAAAAATAAATGAATATATAACACATTCAACAAATTTTCTATCCAAACTATAAAACGTATTTATTTTCTTTTCTCTTTTTTTATTGCTGTAGATATGTGACCTCAAGTATACCAAAGACACAGTTATTCAGTCTTGCTCATCCAAGTTCCAGAGAAGAAAGCAGAGAATAAACTTTCTGAAGTTTATTTTTAATTACTTGTAGTATTCATAATACAAATGTATAGCTTGTGAATGAAAAAGTAAACAGAAAATGACCAGAAACAATTATATTTCCCAGTTATCCCATGTTGAGACAAAAAAATAATCAATTACAATTGCAAATTATTATTTAGAAGTTCCTTAAATTCTGTGAACTTTAATCATTTTAAATACTATTTATCAAATGCTTCTGTTGTGCAAGGCTGATTTTCCCAGCTTATAAAAATGGAAATGATTCATAAAATATATCTCAGATATTGTGCTCTGGATTATTAGATGCCTCATAATTCTGACAATTCTTGCCAATCAAAACGTTATAGCTTAACCCACTGTGACAAAAAAACTCCCCCCCTCCATCTTTTGTCATGCTTCTTAAAGTGTTTTATGTGGACATGTGAAGTTGATGATTATTTCACAGTTTCTGGTTTTTTTTCTTATATGGTTTTTGCATATATATCAATCTCAAAGCAAGCTTAAACTGAAATCTGAAGTCATAGAATTAGACACAATGATAACTTATTTAAAAAGGCAGAACCTGAAAACTTTAGATGGAAAGAGATTTCATAAAACACCTAATTGTTATCAAAACCCATATAGGCACAAAGGAGTCAAGTGTCTTCCCAAGGTCACACAATAATTTATTAGAAAAAATTACAATAATGTTTCTGTAATCCTAGTTCTTTACAGTAGATATGTGTATCCTTAAAATCAATACAATGCACAGTAGCTTCTAGAAGATAATGTTATTGGATTGCTTACACAACAGAACTTGTCTAATAAGTTATGATGCATGATGAACAGATACAATCTTGTCCATGGACGGCATTGGTTGCAACTTAGAAATGTTTTGATATATAGCATATCTATTTCATCTATTGAAAGTTTAGTACCTTTCCTCCCTTGGGAAAAAAAATTATCTTTGCTGGGTATGGTGGTGCAGGCTTATAATTCCAGCAACTCTGGAGGCTGAGGAAGGAGAATTAGAAGTTCAGTACTTGCCTATGTTTACAAAAAACTACATGACCAGTGAAAGTCCACCTCATATAGCCACAAGGATGGGATCCTAAGTTATACTCACTGTATATATAATATGTCAAAATATACTCCACTGACATGTATATCTATACAGAACACATTTTAAAAAAAGAAATTCAAGACCAGCTTCAGCAACTTAGCAAGGCCCTGTGCAACTTAGTGAGATCCTATCTCAAAATAAAAAATAAAAGGGCTAAGGATATAGATGAGTGGTAAATTACCTTTTGGTTAAATCACTAGCACCATCCCACCCCGTGCAAAATTATCATTGCCTGTTTTGTTTGCTACTGTACCATGAGTACCTAACATAGTACCAAGAACACAGCATATTTCAACAAATATTTGTTGACTAAAAAAAACAAAGAAAGAAAAAGAAATGTTTTGAATGGAGCACCAAAGGAAATATTGAATAAATGTACTCGGAAATGTAGAAATGAACTAATTTAGACGCTTTAAAAGAGGATTTGAAGCCAAGGGTAAGATTTGGACAGAATTCACAATATAAACAAGTTCTAAAGGTATTTATTTTACATACAATATAAATTTTATAAAGTTAAGAATCAATGTGTGAGAATGAGAGTGGATAATCTATTACCTTCCACACTTTGATATCCAAGTTCCATAAAACATGATTGAGAAGATACACCATAGAATTTTATTCACTCAGGTGCTATAAAGCCAAGCCCTATTTAAAAATACCTATCATTTGATTCAAAGTTAATCATTGACTTGCTGCTGCATAAAACCAAATTAATTTTAATCTTTTCCAGAAAACAAATTAAAAAAGAATACACATATTTATATTCATCATTTTATATGCCTATTTTGAACTGTTTACTTCTAAAAAATACATTTTTTAACTTCTAAACCTATTCTCTACTGAGACTATAGTAAATTATTTTTTGTTTAAACATAGATCACATAAAAAAGTCTGAAAATGACTGGCTACTTTTTTCAGAGTATTTAAATTTTATGTAGTTGTTAAAAATTATGTGCACAGAGGTAGGAATTTAATAGATAAGTTACACAGGGAATAATGTCAAATGACTCAGCTTGTCAGAAATGTTAAGTGCCCTTGACACATCCCTGAGGCTGGAGAATGTCACACCCCTGCCAACCTATTCAGAACTAAAACAAGGAATGTGTGGGGCTTTTAACCCCATTTACACAGAGATGTACACTAAAAAAATCTGAAAACATCAGCGTATGCAGATACTTAAGGTTAAATCAATGTTTTTTCCTTTTTTCTTACAACATACCTTTCCTCTTCTTTTGGTAACAGTAGTACAGGATTTTAATGTGCAGGTGATTTACAGGTAATAGAGGGAACCTCTTTAAACACATATACAAAGAAACAGAAAGCACATATTAATTGAATGCCTTATCTAAGGTGCTCCTCTTTATTATTGGCAGAGGCAAACCAAACCTGACTGCTTGGGAAGCACTTTTTTCAGCTTTAGCATTCTGCATCATCTTCAGAACAATGTATATCCTATAATATTGAAGTGGCCTTCCTGATAGCATAGGATTTATTTCCTTTCTCTTATTTTTCATTGTTTAAGTAGGTTTTTCAATCTTCCAAATGCTTGCTCTATTCTGCTTTCAGAGAGTAAACTACCTCCCCCTTCAGATTCCTCGGACTCGCTTATCTCTGACTCCTGCAAACCCTTCTCTTTCAATGAATGTTCACTTGCTAAGCTCTAGGCATTTGGAAAGGATGCACATTTTCCTCTAATTCATTGACTTCAACTATTTTTATTGATATATGTTAAAATATATTTTACTTGAATCTTTGTTCTTTTTATTCTTGAATTATCTCTGAAAGATCAAAATCCTGTAAACTTAAAGGATGTGTGATACATTCAAAACAGTACAAATGTCATTGAAAATAAACACTTGATTTTTAAATATTAAATGAAAAGGTTTAATGTAGAGTTAGCCTTTTAACTTCTAAGAGCAAATCTCTGCTCTTATACGCTCAAACCTCTCCCACTACAAAACAGATTCTACTTTAATTTGCCTCATTTAATTTGTAGTTAGTATCTTGTTCCTACTCTTTGTAGTCAAAATACTGATGATTTTTTTGTATGTTTTCTGTCTTCCCAATTGAAGTCCGATCCACTTTTGTGTACACGTCTATCATTTTTGCTATAGGCATCAATGCCATGCGCCTCAGTCTTTCAGTGGAACCTCTTTTAGGTGTAGATTACATCAGTTCTCAGCAAGGTTCATTGCGGTTGAATACTTCTTCACACACTTTTTTATTTTTTTCTTCACTTAGCTTCTGTGATACTAGTCTGGCCACACCTGCTCTTACCCCTCCCTCATGCTAATTGTCCTTTACCTGGATTGTCTCACTGCTCATCACTGGGCTCTTTCACCTTTAACCTTATTGACCTCATGTGTAATCCTCCAATTTTATATATAATCCAGACTTCTCTTCAAAGATCGGGACTCATTTTCCAACTACCTCATCTTGCCTTGAATATTTTGAAAGTAATTCAGGGTCTATACATCCAAAGCTGAATTGTGATCATACCCTCAAACATGATCCTGTTCCAACATTTCCCATCTCAAAGAGTGGCAAAGCTATTCATCTCATCATGAAACTAGGGTCTTATTAGCTCCTTTTCCCTCAGTATCAGTCCCTATCTGTGCCTGGCCTTGTGCTGAGTGCTGAAAATTTGACTTGCTGTTTTGTTTTTTAATTTCCATAGCTTACCTGAGATGGACATTATTATTGTCTCCACATTGGACTCTTCACATCCACCCAGTACTGTAACATTTTAGTTTGGCCTCATAAGTACCTCCTGGATTCCCACTTCACTCCTGATCCAGAGGCTCCATCCTAGCCCAGGTTGCTCTCACCTCCCCCTTGCTTTACTCTAACAAGTGCACAGTTCTCACTGACTTTGCTCTTCTTCAGCACATAGCCAGTGTGACATTTTCCTAACAGATCTCAGATCATTAGACTTTAATGACTCCTATAAACCCTGCTTTATTGGTCAGTCATACACCTGCCTCCCCACTGAACACCAGGCTCCTCTGTTAACTCCTTTGCTGCTTGTCACCTTGGGGCATTCTCTGAGCTGTCTTTCCTCCATTTTCACCATATAGGCTCTGCTCTTATTTCAAAATTTGAGTTCCAATGTCTCTTTGCAAGGGAATCCTGCTCTGACTTCCTTTTAAAAGCTAACATTCCTATTACATGCTTTCTTATAACATTGTCCCTTCGTAGCATTTCTTGTTGCAATTTGAAATTAAATTTTGAGCTCATTCTAACAATGCCTATCTCTCCAGTATATTGCTTGCTGTTAACAAAAGTCTGTTTGGCTGGGTATGGTGCCAATGCCTCTAATCCCAGCAGTTTTAGAGACCAAGGCAGGAGGATGGCGAGTTCAAAGCGAGCCTCAGCAATGGCAAGGTGCTAAGCAACTTAGTGAGACCCTGTTTCTAAATAAAATACAAAATAGGGATGTAGCTTAGTGGTCAAGTACCCCTGAGTTCAATCCCCAGTAAACACCCCCAAAAAAGTTTGTATTTGTCTTTTCTTATTTATTATCACCGAAAGTTAGTATGATATCTTGTTTAGAGTAGGAATTCATAGAATATTTTTGAATAAAAGAATGTTTACAGGTTTCTAGTCTTCTAGGTTTATACATACATATAGGCTATCATCCATGCATGCATACACAGTCACATATACACATGCATGACCTCTACACATAAATGCTTACCTTTATGAATACTTCTCCCCCCACATGTAAACAAAATCATGATAGCAAAATACATATTACTTATATAACGCAATTGTTTGGAATATCAACTGCTGAGAATTTTATTGAATAATTTATTAATATTTCCTATAATACTGCTTCAGTAACCACATGTTATTTCACAGTATGAATGTGACAATGTATTCAGCCAATGCCCTCTTAGAGTACTCCTAGAGATGATACTTTGGTTAACATCTTCATAGATTGAGCTTTGCTTCTATCTGTAATTATTTCCAGAGGAAAAGAAACAAGTAAGGAATAATGATGAAATGCTAGCATATTTCCTTTGAAGAGCAGTTATCATTTGCCAGAAAATGTGCCAAAGTGTTTGTTTTACAATCACCTATTGAGATGGTTATTATAGTCCCTATTTTACAGAGAGGCAGGTTAAGATTCATAAAGTAAAACAAGTTACAAAGATTATACAGCAAACAAGAAACAAATTAGCAATTTAAGACTTTTGAATACAATAAAATTTAATAAGTAATAGATTTATTGACCAGTGCCCTCAAGATCTCCAATCCTATATCTGAGTCATCACTATTATTATTAAACAATAATATTTTGTCTTTTAAAGATATAGGAACTAAATAAATTTAAACAAATTTCAAATAAATTTTTACATATTTGAATACAAGTAATGTTCAGTACTTTTATTCTTGCTATGAGTTATCTAATCTTAACTTTTATTGTTCTTACTACATAATTTTTAATGGATTTGATTCATCAGAGCTCTTTCATGACTTCTACGTTGTATTTACTCATTTTGTTAAGTTCCTTTTAATTTTAAATATGGGGATACATACACTTATTTGGGTACTTGTACAGTGATAATCATTTTAACCCTTTAATATAGCCAAATATATTCAGTCATAGATTTTACCATATTCAAGGTTGACTTTTGAAAACATTTTAACAATGGATAAATGTTAAATAATTCTTGAAAGAAAAGTGCTTGGAAATATAAATGATAAATATGGTTGGTTACATAAGTGAATGTAGATGAAATCTATTTTAGATGTGTCTTGCTGAATAAAAATGTCTTAGAGATAGGAATAGCAAAAGTTTTGGAAATAGAGTGAATGTACACATGAGATGAATTTGGATCAAAATGAATAGAAAGTTATACAGAACCAGACTTTATAAAAATATACAACTATATTATAAATTTTAAAATATGTTAAGTTTCTCTGAAAGAAGATTATAAAAAGATTCTATGCATACACGCACATAATTGGTGTAAACAAGTTTGATGCAAATAAAAGTTCAGAAATATTTGTGGAAGGATACCTGAGACATTTTGATATGGGTAGAAGGCTTTGTTGTTGTATACTGTTTTTATTTTTTATTTATAGTTTGTTTTTAATGCACAATATCCAATGATTATTAAGTAATGAATAAGAACAGCATTAAATATGAAAATTTTTAAATTAAATAATTTATTATTATATTGAGGTGAAGGTAAAATGGATTATTATAAAATGAGTAAGAAATGACACTTGTTCCCAAACTTTGGAAGGTTGCTAAATATATCTTCCTATGGTGTTTTATCTTCACCTCAATTATTTAAATATCTCTGGTTCAGCCAAACATTAGGTACATTAGTACTGTGGTCAGTTTCATTCCTTGAAAATGATTGCTGTATCTTATAATCCTTCCAGGTTCCTCATCAGGGCTAGGCCTATACCAGTCACATGATAGCACATAAAGACATAATTGTCTGCTTATTAATTTGAGAGGTTTTCTTATTTCCATACTTGCTCTACCCAAGACAAATGGCCTAAGAACTCCCATGAAAATTAACCTGGTAATGAGCACCTCTCCTGCTTCTTATACCTGGGGCTTATTGGTGGCAATTTCTATAAAATGTCCACTTCAGATATTCTGTTATTTCCTCAGAAACCAAAATTTCAACTAAGTAACCAGTTACTAAACACTGAAAGAAGCATATGCTAACTTTATCAAGAACTGTCACAAATTTTTTCACATTTGTGTTTGCTATAATATATACCATCTCCTTAGTGTTTGTGTTACACAGATTAAATTCTAATGACTGCTACTATACAGTGTACCCCACCCCCATATAACAGTGGTCCACTTTATGCTTTGAATATAGTCCTTGCTTCTCTGCCATTGCAACTTATTTTTTAAGAGTGTTCCTTTCTCTTCCTCTCTCCCTGTTTCTCCCTAATCTTTCCCCCTCCCTAATCTCAGGGAAAACAGGATTACCATTCTCCCCATTTTAGATAGATTTATCTGTCCTTTAGCACACACCCACCATATGAACAAAGTAATCTGGACTTTGGGAGTGGTAAGAGAAGATCTCAGAAATTACTATTTCCCAAATTAATAAGTGAGTTACAACTCCAACAGAGAACATGTTAGAATGTAGCCTTTGAATCACCTCTTAAAAAGCCCCCTGTTCCTGCTGGTGGGCAGAATCACAGCCTCTAGGACAGGAGTCCCCTGTGTTTCTCTTTTGCTATCAAAACAATAAATCTTTTTCCTTTTTCTTAAAACCATGTCCTTGATACTGGATTGGCATCAGAGATAAGGACTGAGCTTATGGTAACACCCTCACCTGAATTTTCTGATTTATGGGGGTTAGCAGCAGTGCCTTGCCGCCTTTTCTACACTGTTGTTCTTCTATGCTTTGCAGAGCTTGGGAGCTGGATTATGTTTTCTTCAAAGTTTAGTACCTAATTCTATGTATTTTCTCTCTTCTTGTTGCCAGTGTGGGTTGACCTCCCACTCATTTATCAATAGTCTAAAGAATCATCAAAGTGTCTAATATATAGCATTTGTCTTGATTCTTCTTGCATCATAATTTGAATCCTTCACTCTGTCTTTAAAGTCACATATCTTGCCAGATGTCATCCAAACAAGTAAAATTCTTATTAATTTCAATGACTCATGTGATGTTCTTTAGCTGAAGGAATATGAATTGAGTTGAGACTTTATTTGTGTGATTAAGTTTGCCTCTTCTGTTTCCTCTTATGAAAGCTAGCTGTAGTAATTTCTTTAATATCAGCTTGACCTCTCACACAAATGCACATATAGGAAACCTAAATCTTTGAGCAAAATCCCCCAAACCATCAACTTGGAGCAGAGTGGCTCTGGTGAGCCCATCCTAGATCAACTGAATATGGTCAAGTGGCACATTGTGCTACTGTAAACCAGTGAGATTTTCAAAAGATTGTTTATTATTCAATGAAATTGAATAATAGATACTATAAATAATTAACACTTTTCATGAATAAATTCAGGACAAATTTAAAATATATGTGGGTATCTTAGCTTCCTAAAATTATAGTTCCTGGAACTCCTGAATGGAAGAACTATCACTTCCATTCTGTTCAGCCTTTTCTGGTCCAATTCATTCCCCAGAATCGTTGCCTCCACAGTCTTACCTCTGTTGTAGAGGAGACCTATTCATGGAGCCAAAGTGACTTTGGGGGCTACCGTCATCCATTCCTATAATTCTGTAGGAAGAATTTCAAGTGAATTGCACAGAATAACAACCAGGATTTTAATAGAAAAAGTGAGAAATACCTTATTCTAATTAGGATGAGCTATACTCCATGTATGTGTAATATGTCAAAATACACCTTACTGTTGTATATATCTAAAAATAACAGATTAAGGAAAGAAGAAATAAAGAATTATTTTTTAAAAAGCAGTAATAAAGAAATTACAGTATAGGGACCAATTAGTCATCCCCTGGAGAGGACTCCAGCATGACTCTTAAGGAGTCTGGAGTTTTTAAGGGTTTGAGGTTCCTTTGTTTTTCTCTTAGTTTCACATTTTTCTCTTAAATGATTTATTATCCTTTGTATAACTTTCAGCAAATTTCCTTTATGAGGGTCAATGATGACTGGTCTTGAACTAATAGTTCCTTTAAGGGATTTTAATTAACTCTGAGTGGGGGGAGGTTTGGCATACCAATTCCCATTTTCCACAGTTTGTCTGCTTTCAGGTTCACTGAGATTCCCAGAGCTGTGACTCATGAATACTCTCGCTCTAAGTCACTGCTCCTCATTGTTCTCCTCCACCTCTTGCTCATGGCTGCCTACTAAACCCCTAGTTCACATCATTTTAGTTATCTCCTTCACTCCTTCTCCACTGCTTTTTGACCTCTCATAGACCTCAGATAATTCCTCCATTTTCTCCCACATTATGTGCATCTTCTTGAACTAAATGTTCTCTTCAGTATAGAACCCAGGATAATTACTTGATTAGATCCTCAACCAGTCTGTTCCTCTTTCCTTTTCTATGTCTTCCTTGAAAGCACCAAACACAGATTAATCCCTCAGTTTATCCTCTTCACTCCTATGTCCAGACCAGTAATAGCTCTTGGGAAAATTGTTGATAACCTGAATAGTTCCACAAAACAATATATAATATGGTCATATTTCATACCATCTAAGTTGTTTAAGAAGCTACTTAGTTTAATAACAGAAAGTTCAGAATCTTCTAGTGGTTTTATTTCACAAATTTTCCAAGATTCCTAGATTTAGATAGCCCCAAAGAGTATCAATCTACTTAAGGCCGAGAGCTTGGTTTTTTTCCCCATAAAAACAAGGGCCAACATTGAAACTTATTTATTGTTTACTGCATAAAACTATCACCTAGATATGGCTTCAAAGTGTGGTTTTAATTAAGAGTACACCAATGGGTGGATACACCCCTTTATCTGTTTCCAACTGTTTTGTTGTTGTTGTTGTTTTTAATCAGGATCAGGCAATATTTTTCTTTATGTCCCTAAAAATATAACATTTCTTAATTTATTTCCCTTTGCTATACATTGGTGTTATTTGCCAAAAGTGTTGAAGAAGTTAACCCTTCATGACCTCAATCATTTTCTGCTAAATCTGAGTCAGATAAGTTCACTTCAGAGAAGTCTGCCCTCAGGGAAATTCCTTGTCTTTTTCTCTATTAAGTATATTGGGATAATAATTCTTAAGCTATGTTTGCCAGGCTATTATGTTATCTGGCATCTGATTCGTTTAGTTACTGGTGGAATAATGAATGAAGAGACTAGGGGGATATTTGAGATATCTTCCTTCTCTCTGATGCATTCTCTGTTATATGCTGTATTTCCTCATTGGAGGAACTTCCTTCAAAAGAATAGCTAAGATTCCATTTTAGGTTGGGTGGCTCTCTCTCTCTGGGTAAGATCACCTCCTCCTTTTTTTCTCTGCATCCTGGAAGTAGTAGTGGCTTCCTACTCTGACTAATCTTGTATTGCTTCACCAGCCCTAGTTTAGATTCTCATCTATTACTGAAAGACACCAGGTTCTTTTCTGCCTCTTTTTTTTTTTTTGGTCCTTCCTGGTGTCTCTGGCTTAGAAGGACCTTCTCACTTTTTGCACGAAAAGCTCCTTCTCCTTCAAGTCTCATTGCAAATAACATCTCCTACAAAGTCTACCTTGTTTCCATTAGTCTCTCACACATGGAATCCTTTCATTCCATGGCTCACAGTCTCTACAGTTTATAAGAATATTGTTTTGCATACATGTTGACTGTTTTCTCCAACTACATTGTAGTGTCATGGTGTCTGAAAACTTGTCTTGATTATCTCTATTATGGTCAACACCTCAAATGAAGCACACTAGGCTTACGGCACAGATTTTTTTAAATAAGTAAAAGGAAATATATTTGAGAACAACCTGTTTATAGACTCTAGAAAGCCTATCTCATTTAACTCTTATTATAAGCTGATGAATAGCTATTATTATTCTTCAAATTTAATAGTTAAGGGAACTGACATTTATAGAGATTAAGTAGCTTGTCACGAGTTATTTCAGAAGTCATAAGATTAAGTAACATTAAAAAGTTAATAAATGATAGAATTTCTATTTTAAAAGTGGGATTTTGTGATTCCCTAGTTCATATTCTCCACTGAAATTTATTTTTGAAAATGTCATTTGAAAGATATTGATAAGGTCATGTAGTAGAATTTTTTCACTTTTTTTGGGGGGGTGCAGGGGCTACTGGGGACTGAACCTAGGGGTATTTTACCACTGAGCTACATCCCCATTTATTTTTATTTTTTATTTTGAGATAGGGTCTTGTTAAGTTGCAGAGGGTCTTGCTAAATTGCTAAGACTAGGCTTACACTTGTGATCCCCTCCCTCAGCCTCTTGAGTCTCTGGGATTACAGGTGTGCACTACCTCAACCTGAATCTGAATGAATTTTTCACTGTTATTTGAGTGCATGTATAAAGCAAGCTATCCATACAAGCAATAATGAATAAGGTTACTAGTTTCGATAAACCTGGGATGAAGTAGATTTCAAATGTATAAATCAAGAAATTAGGCTTAGACATATTTGATGTCAATGAGATGTAAATGGTGACATCTGACAAATTGTTGGAGTTTGAGACTTCGATATGAATTGGGAGTGATCAAATTTTATGTGTTTTTTAATCCCAAGAGTTATGTGAGATTATCCAGAGATGGGGACAGCACACTGGACTGAAGCTGGGGTGTTGAAAGTGTTAAATGGCTGAGGGGAGAAGAGAAAGGGAACAAAAGAGACTGAGAAAGGACAACCAATGAGGTGAAAGGAAAAGCAGAAAGTGTAGGTTCACAGACAAGAGCAACAGAGGATTCAAGAAGAAAACACTATGATGAAGGCAACATAAGAGCAGAGCAAAAGAACAGTTTTGG
Source organism: Glaucomys volans (assembly GCA_020662805.1). NCBI lineage: Eukaryota > Metazoa > Chordata > Mammalia > Rodentia > Sciuridae > Glaucomys > Glaucomys volans. The sequence goes on from JAJEJO010002145.1 coordinate 283,938, forward strand.
TGCAATGGAGGGACCTGAAAGGAAGTGACTGAGTGAGGTGTGGATGAAGTGATAGAGAGAGTGACTAGATACCACTATGTTGGGAATTGTGTGATAAAATGGGGATTCTTCTCTATTTCCAGCACTGAGCTAAGCTTCTGGCACTTCTTAACTAGTCAGTAAATGTTAATTTCATGCACCTGCACTAAATTTAATACCAAGTTACAATTTGTTTTAGGAATAATGTGTATCTGGGTTGTGTGTATCTGCTACTTTGCTGTTAGAATGGACAGTTAGGTTCATTTCTAGATTTGTCCATTTAAATATTTAACTTCCATCAGAGTGGAAAGGTATGGATAAAATAGCATGATATCCAATAAAGAGAAAGTGATGATGCCATGTTTTGTTTCAAAAGATGGGAAGTGAAAGGAAGTCACTGCCTTCAAAGGAAACAGTAGGTTAAATGGAAGTATCTGAGCCATGTATGGTGCTTCTCAAAATAACAATATCCAACATTTTCTAACCTACTACACTGTTACTTTTCATTGTTACCTATTTTTGATTGTAAGATGAACGTAGATCTCCAACCTTGCTAAGTCAGTGAACTTAATCTTGCACAGTCCACTAAGCATTCCCACTTCTAACAGGAGGAAATCATGAACTTTCTGAAAATGACTTTCCTCAAAGGAAATATTACTTCTGTTTTGGTAGCAAGTTTTTTCTGATTGCTAAAGAACTGTATTAACCAGAAAAATGGGACCCTATCACAGTCACTATTATAATGTAATCTTCCACATGAGGGAAAAATGAAGAGTATATTCATTACATGGATTTAAAAAGCTTAGATGAGTATCACAGTTTCTGATCTTAAGTGACTGGTCAGCCTTTTTCCATGACTCACAGAAGGTTTAGTAAATTCAGTAAAAATCTTCATCAAAAGATATTTAGGAAAAAAGAAAGCATGTCATGTTGTGGTTAGATAAACGGCAAAGCAGTCATATGTAAATAGTTTCTGAGGTCTTTACATAAGAAGTTTACTTCCTTATTGAAAACTAATGGATACAATGGGACACTAATTAGGGTTCCCTAAGAGTTCTCCAAGAGGAGTTGCATTGGAGTTGATGTGAATTGGCAGAAAGCAGCATAAATTGATTTGATTGCTAAAAGGCCTTGCATTTGGGGCTTTTTTTAAAATGGAAAATGGTTCCCCAAAGAAAACATATATCATAGGAGAATGAGAGGAAGAGAAGATAAAGAAAATTGAATGTTCGTCACTGATCAATTATTCAGAATCAATTATGGTTTGCTAGGGAAAGCATGCTGTGCCAAAGCCAAACCAAACTCAAGTAAGCATGAGGATTAATTACTCTCATGCTTGCATAAGACTAGAGGAAGGAGGAGGCAGTAACAGCAGAACTTTACTGCTCTCTAGGAGCAGAAAATAATTATGACAAAATGAGAGAGAAGATCTTGCTCCAGAATAGTGTCAGGCCTTTTGCTATTAAAGGAGAGAGCATATATTCAATATATAAAAGAAGTATGTAGTTGTTATAATTTCTTCTAGCAAATACTTGTTTTATTATCCAGAGTCGTTTAGAGAAGCAGAATCCACAGAAAGTACACGTAGCCTTCCATATTTGTGGGCTGCACATCAGTGGATTCAATTTCCAATTCAGAAAACTATTGCACCTGTACGGAACATGTACAGCCTTTTTTCTTGTAATTTTCTCTAAACAATACAGGATAAGAAACATTGACATAGCATTTACACTCTTTTAGGTATTACAAGTAATGTAGAGATGGTTTAAAGTATGTAGGATGATGTGAATAGGTCATGTGAAGAACTATAATGCTATTTTATATGAGGGACTTAAGCATATGCATATTTGGTTGTCCGCTGGGGATTCTAAAACCAACCTCCACTCTTTGGAGGGATCACTGTGTACACAGACAGAGAAAGATGGGGAGATTTATTTTAAAGAACTGGGATATGCAGTCATGGGGCTGTCATGTCCAAATTCTGAAGGGCACAATGGCTGGCTGGGGATTATGGCAAGAGCTCATATTGTCAGGATTTTGTCTAAAAGCCCTAAGCTCAAGCAAAATTTCTATGTCACAGTCTAAAAAGTAGAATTTCTTCCTTTTGGTGTACTTGGCCTCTTTTCTTAAGACCCTCAACTTATTGGATAAGTCCCACTTATAATATGGAGGGTTATCTACTTTATCCATAATCTCCAACTCTAAAAGTTTATCCTATCTAAGAATACTGTTTTCACAGCAACGTCTAGAGTGATATTTGGCCACAACTGGGAATCATACACTTGTCAATTGATATATCAAAGTAACCACCACACTGTGCCTATTTATGGCCCAGGTCTGCACTATGTGTAATAGCCTTACCATTTTGATACTTGTTTTTAAATACTGTCATAATCGTAAATTTCACAAACTCACAATAGTATTGCAAGTTAAAAGGGCAGTACATTTTACTCCAGTGACATTAATGATGAAACTCAATCCAAAAAAATATATAATCTTAAATTGTAGGTCAGAGCCATTGTTAATAGAGTTTTATCTGCAGTAAGAAGGTGGGAAAATCCCGAAGACAAACTTTGTAATAAAACAAGTTCCCAGAATCAAAATTAAGCATTAATGAAGATAGAATTGTTATTGCTATCATTAAATTAGAATTATTCTATGAACTGGAAATTGTAAGTAACTTTTAGTAAACTAGAAATATTTTCACTTACCTAAATAGGCTGGGATAAATAATTTTAATAAGAACAGCACTGTCCTCTTTTTTATTTTTGAACAAAAAGCTTTGAATATCATACAAGAAATTAAATATATCTAGCACTTTCAGATAGTCTATATGAATTAGAAAAGAGAACAATAATTATCACTCCCTGCTAAAGACTCTGTAGTACCTTCTTCCCTTGCCATTGAGGGATATTTAAACCCACTACACATACATAAAAGAAAATGGACAGTGATCCTATCAGTTGAAAAGGGTGTGTGTATATGTGTGTATTGTGATTTCTTTCTTGGCACACAATTTTTCTCTGTAGTAAAACTTTTTTATATACAGGTATGATAAATAAGGGAATAAAAAATATTATCAGTATTAAAAAGCCTTCCCCACTGAGACTGTATTTCTCTTTCATATTTGACTGCCAGCCAGTGAAATTCTTTTAAGCTGAGAGAAATTGAAGGAACTCTCATTTTTAGAGGATGAATTGGTTAACCATAATGCTAGGAAGGGACGATTATGCCAATTATTTGAGACATTTAAAAACTAGCCTATTGGAAGTGATTATGCTTGGAGTTAATGAAGCACTGATTCCCCTAACATAGTTGAGTAAAGCAAAGAAAAATCTTTTGCCAATAAAAATCTCATCAGGTGATGGCCTTGACAGAACATCCCACTATTCCTGTCAGCCAGAGCTGTCATAAACAAACCACTGATGAGACAATGACAATAATTAACACAGTGTTAATGGGATATGGAGCCTCACAGTTATTTTTTCAGCTACAGTGAACTGAATGAATGCCAAGCAGTGCACATGGCTTAACATCATAACATGTTTCCCTTGTATTTACTGTGGTTATGTTGGCTCTCTTGAGTTACAAATCACACAGATATGTGTGCTCAAGCTCAGGGATGATAGATATGGAAACTAGGTACTATAGATGCTGGAAATCCAACAACTGTGTTTACAATAGCATTAAAGGGTAAGAGTGAAGATATAGGCTTACCCTGGACTTGGTTTAGATAGACTATGGCAATTTGGCACTGTACAATGGAAGACATTTTGGATTATGATTGTAACTCTAGAGGAGAATGTTCTTCTAAAAATGGAGGCTTGAAAAATGGAGGCTTGAACCCAAAGTTAAAATAATCAGAAACAAGGCATTTCATTAGACATGTTGTCACTGTCAGAATCAAGTTATTAAAGTCATGAGAGATGCTGGCCACTACTGCTATAAGCAGCCATATTATTTTTATGTTTTATTAGTGCATTATTGTTTTACATAATAGTGTATTTCATTTTGACATATCATACATTCACGGAATGTAATTTGCTCCAATTTAGTCCCCAGTGCTTTCTCTTTCTCTCCCCTTCTCGTTCCACTTCTGTCCCTTCCTCCCCCTACTAGTCTTCCTTCTATTTATTATTTTTTTAAATTGGTGCTCCATAGATAAACATAAAGATATAATTCACTGTGATATATTCAATGTATGTACATGCCATGATACAGGCACATTGATATTTATAGCAATTCAATTCACAATAGCCAAGTTATAGAACCAGCTCAGGTGCTCATCAATGTATAAATACATTAAGAGAATGTGGTATGTATACAAAATGGGATTTTACTCAGCCACAGGGAAGAATGAAATTATGGCATTTGCTGGTAAAGGAAAGGAAATGGAGAACATCATGCTAAGTGAAATAAGCAGGCATGTTTGATTGAAATTTTCATAGGTAAGAAGATAGCATATCTAGCACATGGCAGCATACTGAGCTGGAAAGCAGTCAAGGAAAGGCTGGTGTGTGGATTGCCTGCAACTCTCCCTTTCCTATAAATCTCTAGGTCCATTACAGCAATCTAACCTGTTTGGCTTTACTGTATTTTCAACTGTGTACCTTAAGAGGTTCTCCCTTTGGCATTTCTACTTTTCGATAAGGTATTTATGGAACATATAAATACTTCCTTAAACCACATTTCAGGCTTAATAAATTTCAGCTTACAAAAGGAACAAACATGGTACGTCTAGACAGAATTTTTTTTTTTTTCCATTTCAGTTTCCCCGCTTGAACTCAAATCAAAGGAAATGGCTGCATTACATAAAACGCATTCACTTGTGGAAATGGAAATGTTTTGATCTCTATTAAATACTAGAAATAAAAAAAAAGTTTGAATGTACTCTGAAAAGTGGGATTATTTTTACCATCCTGAATGACAAATCTTTCTGAACAGGCTTTCCAGCAATTAGTCTTGCTCTAATGCTATTTCTACACTGGCAAGATGAAGTCTGTTCCTTGCCAGATCTCTGGAGAATATGGTGCTTTCTGTACAGGCACCAGTATCTGTCCAAATGCCAGAGTATATGCTTGTACTTGGCCAGTGCAGAAACAGCAGAAGAGGCCTGAAATATTCAAATTTTTATTGGATCAGTTGGGTGATTTCTTTGAGGAATCACTGCTTAACTTCTGTAAGTCACAAATTATTAAACATAATGCAAGGAAGGCTGCGGGTTGTTCTATTTACTGAATATGCATTATATTTGGCATTGCTAAGAGTCAAAAGGAAGTACAATAATCGGGCTGACTCCAAGGGAGACCATAAAGGGTGTTTTCATCTTAGATTTGCAATCTAATTGAGAAGATTTGTATGGTACTTCAAAATAGAAAATATTTTTACACACACTTCAGTGTGCAAATGCTTTATTGTGTGATAATTTGTTAAATACTTATGTAGAACTTCCCCTAAAATACTTTGAAAGGAAATCCTTTTCTTCGTGCCAAAATTCATGGTGGTTTTCATAATAATTAAAAATTTTTGTTAATATTTTTCTTCATATATCTATCCTATCAAAAGGGGGAAAATCTGGCAGGCTATGAAGTTTTTTTAAAACTTTCATTTTATTAGATTCAAAGGCTTCAGAATAGTCTGTGCCCTATTCTGTCTCTTTTTTGAGAACTTCAAGAGAAATGGCTTTTTCAAAGAACACCCTGTTGAAGTAGATTTTCTTTGCCATTCTAGAAACACATAATTTGGATGTCATCCTAAAGTCTGTCTCGATTCAAGCACTATCGACTCTAAGATTTCTTTTATCTTGGTCAAATTCCAAATGATTTTTTTCCATAAAAGTAAACTTATAGAATGGTCACAATACATAGTAATTAATTTGCTTTTTTTCCCTTAAACCTTACAACTTGGCTATAGTATTTGTTAAAAGTTATTTGTTTACAGCACAAATATCCATTTTGCTTTTTCGGGTTTGAAGGTACTATGAATAATCTTAAGTGTTGATGATAAAAGGAAATTTTCTTCATTTAACTAATATCAGATAAACTATGTGCTTCTAATTAATGTTTAGTTTTTAGAACACTTAGATCTGAAGTTGTTGAAGAACTGAAAACTCAAAAGGAGATTTAAATCCTTTTTTTCTCCCAGAAGCAGATCCCATTCAATAATTAGTGGTTTTTATATAATAAGAGATACTAACATAATTTTATGTACTAAAATATTTTCAGATATGTTCTTAAATACTTTCATTCTAGGAATAATGGTGGTGACAATGGTGGTATTCTTATTTTGACAGTGAGAAGGTTAGGTATAGAGAGATTTAAAAACTAACTCACATTTGAATGTTTTATAAGTTGCAGAGCAAACTCCTGGATTCATCTTGATTCCAAATCTCTTATTAATTGCATCGTACTTTCCTGTCCTCACAAAATTTAAGGGAAATGTGAGTGTTACATTCAGCTACAGAATTTGTAGTCATGTCTCACCTCAAGAGAACTTGCTGAAGTTGCAATCAAGTGGCCCCTAGATTCTCTCCAGCACCAAGTTGAACTCATAACCTACAACCAATTTGAAAACTTCAATGATTTTCAAGAACATGACCTTCACAGGTCACTATTTTGCCTCGCTGTATTGCATATTTTCGCAGTCATGGACCAAGTGTTAGCATTCTGATCTTACATCACTTCATAGATGTCTCCAGAAAACAAATTCCAACCATAATTCACTCTGATTCCATTCCCATGATGTGTTTCTAATTCTTCTTCTGGGTATACTCTCATCATTTGGCTCATCAAAGTAAAATCACTACTAAATCTTTTACTTCTGTAGATGATTTGCTCATTTGAGAAGAGCAAAACGATAATAAAAACAGAGTCCAAGATTTTGCCTTTGCACGTGCCAGTTTTATTTTTTATAAAAGTAGAATATTGTAGCTTTGCCTCACTATTCCTTTTCAGAATGATAGTGTGAATCTGTCAAAACCATAATGTGAATTTGTGTTCAAAGCACAATCGTCAATTGCTCAGTCTTTTGAATGAATTATACTTTTAATACCACATACAGATCACACTGACATTCATTATTCCTAGTTTTCTTTTTGTAGTCACAAGGACATTTTCAAGGCCTTAGTTCAAGGAAATATAGGAGACTACTTATTTATGGGTAAATGTGGTTTTACATAATGTTTTACAATGGATACCATAAAACTTGACATTTCTTCATTTTTTCCCATCTTTAATCTTTTCAACTGGTCATTATCATTGATCCAAATCATTCAAGAACATGAGATCAAAGTAGATATTTAGGTAAACTGCAGTAGGTGAGTATTTATGGGATCTATGTGGCATTTTCTCCAAAATGTAAGGTATTCTTTGAAGTGAATCCAACGTTTGTACAAATGCCAAGTGTTCAGAGATTGCAGTAAAATTTTGACTACCCGAAATCAGACTTCTTGCACCCCCATTCATTTGAAAGAACATGAACACAAAAGATAGCTTCCAATTCTTTGAAAACAAAACTGAATTGATGAGCACTCTGAAATCATTACTTTATCTATAAGAGGCAGATAATCCAAAGATTACACTTGATATAAGAAAGCATCCATACAATAAATGTTCTAATTAGCTGACAAGAGCAAACCACTTTTTTCACATAAAAGCTAAGAAGCATAGAAAAATAGCATGAAACAAAACATGATCAAACAGAAGTGAAAATGTATAATGAAAGAGGAAGCACATGGCTTAGAAGGGTCCACTGGACCATGGAGGTAATGATGGA
>JAJEJO010002146.1:0-122489 GCA_020662805.1 Glaucomys volans
TAGTTACTTCTAGTTACTATTGCCTTTTTGATAAAAAATAATTTTAAAAAATAGTGTCAAATTCATTTGTAGGTGTTCTACAGAATTCATGCGGGCTTTACCCAATGTTTCTTAGCCTGGGACAACTTTTCTCCCCAGGGGACACTGGCAATGCCTGGAGAAATTATTGGTGGTCACAATTGGGTAGCATGGGATAAGGGAGGGAATGCTCTGATGTTTGGTCAAACATCCTAATACACACAGAATAGGTCCCTACAACAGAGAATTATCAGTCCCAAATGTCAATACAGTTCAAATTGAGAAACATATAACACTAAGGTTCTTCATTCTGGCTACATATTAGAGTTACCCAGGAAATTTTGAAAGCTCTATTGAATTGTCAAATTACCTGACCCACATGTTTCTAATGTCATTGATCTAGTATACTACCTGTGCCCCCCAAAAAACAACAACAACAACAAAAAAACCTGTCTAACCCTAGAATGCAGCCTTGGTCAGACACTCTCTCTGAAACCTGAGTAGAAATTGAGCTGTACCCTCCCTCCCTGGTTTTCTGTGCATCCCCTCTCTAGGTTCCTCCATGACCTCTGACAGGGGCTGCTGGATGAAGCATGTCTTCCAACTTGTTGGTCTCCCTTATGCAGTGGATATCTCTAAATGAGGGTGACGAGAAGCTTCCTCCAGTTACGCATTCACATTCTGCTACCTTTCTTGTCATTCTTGTTCTAAATCAGGCAAGATGTCTTGGTATCTTGTTCCCAAGAGTGGCACACAGACCAGCGGCACTGGCCTCACTAGGAAGTTTCTTAGAAGTCTGATCTTAGGCCCTGCCCAGACCTCTTTGAGAAATTTGCACCTTAAAATGTGAGAAGCTTTGCTTTGTGCATTTCAGAGATTTATAATGTCTCCTTATTTAGTCAGCTTTCTTAATATGTCCTTTTCACACCTGAGCTCAGTCAGTATCTTGGACAACAGGGGGGTTTTCATTATATATCAAACCTGCTTGAAAGAAAACATTGAACTGAACAAAAACCACCCCAAGTGGCAGGACCAGGAGGCTTGGGGAAAGCATCTTACCTTGGCTGAACCAATGACCTGTCCATCCAGATAGGTGGAAACAATACAATTCCTTTTCATTTCCTTGGTGACAACCACAGCCAGGTGATGCCACTGACCACAAACCAGCAGCTGGCCACATCTGACCTGAAGTTGGCGTCCAGCAGAGGGCTCAGACTCATCCTCGGGTTCCATGATGTCTGGAAGAGAACATAATCCTTGGACGTTGCTTGTGGCATCATGCTGTAGCAACTCCACACTGGTGGAGAGGGATTTCTTTGGTCAACCCACGTGAGCTTTGTGCCTGGGGAGACATAGCCCACCCTTCTTCTCATAAAAAATGACATTAACAGCAGTAATAGCCATCAGTCCTTGAGCTCTAACTGTGCCAGACTGATTTAAGCACCATTATGAGTATTAACTCATTTAATTTTCACAATAACTCTGCAAGATAGGCAATATTATTGTTCCTATTTTACCAACTTAGGCAAAGAAAGCTTAGGTGACTAGCCCAAGATCATGCAGTCAGGATTTAAACCCAGGAGTCAGGTTCCGACCAGGGACTAGCTATATTAATTAGACTGCCTCCACAGTGGTGCCCATGTGCAAGCCAAGTCCTGAGAGGGAGAGAAATCAGTGGTCTTGCTGTAGGCTGAGGATGTCAGTCATTCTCTGAGCCTTCCATATATTTCACTATGCAACACTCAGAACACAAAAGAGGAACATGTGGTGGAGATATACTGGGTTTGGACATCTCAGGCAGATGAGCTTGGAGAAAACAAGGCTAAGTTCCAAAAGGTAGAGCCAGAAGCCACCAGCACTGTTGAAGGATGATCAGGCTCCTGGGTACCCCGGGTAACTAGCCTGCTTGCCAAGCATTAGCCAGCCCTCTGGATTTGGGGCTAAGCAATTGTGGGATGTCTAAGTTTGCTTCAGCTGCAGCTAAGTTGTGCATATTCCCTGCAAACCTTTCACAGGCAGTGACACAGCCTTTGTCCCAGTGAGGCAAAGCCCCCAGGTTCATCCATGACCATTCTGCCAGGGTTTCTGGAAAACCACTGAGTATAACCTCTGAAATCATGTCAAGGAGTAGTGTCTTGTCTGACAGTTACAACCCCAGAGCCCAGGCCATGGTGGCACTCAACAAATACTTGTTTAGACTTTTTACCAGATGTGAAACCCAAGGAAGTAACTACAAAAGATGAGGAGAAACAGGAGCTTGCCAGGCTTCTAAACATGTCCTTATCAAGAGCTTCTAACTCAGCTTCATTTCAGCCAAGTGTAGGAGGAACCAGCATAGGACCCCAATATCTTACCCAAGGGCTGAAATTCTTTCTCTTCTGTGGACACAACCAAGGAGAGGTCATCTGGGCAGAGGCTGACGGAGAAGCAGACAAAGGGCTGCTCGGTCCTGGCCAGGTGGCGCACCAGGGTTAAGAAGTGCAGAGGGTGGCCCTCAGTGACAGCAGCCTGCCTGCTGATCAGGAACCAGCAGGAGAAGGTCAGACCCCCTGGGGGAGGGAACGACCTAGCAGCACCTGGAGTCAGAACACAAGCATAGCTCACTGTTTGTCCTGCTGAGGAAGCAAGTTTAGACTCACTGGGGCTCTGAGTTGACTGCCGTGCTAAGTGCCAGCCCTGTGCCTGGCCTAACTCATGCCCACTTCATCTCAACTCCACGAGGCAGAGGATGCTTTTGTCTCATTATTCATGGTAGGAGGTGGATGCCCACAGGAAATAAGTAATATTCCCTCAGGTCCTGACCTTAGGTCCCTAGAGCCTCTCCAATGCTATTCTCACTTATGATTTCATGCTGCCTTACCAAGGACCAGAGAAGCCATCACCACCCCTGAGGCCTATTGCCATTTGGACTCCTTATCAGTTCATCTACAGCCAGGCTTTGTGTTCCATGGTGTAGAGGACACTGGCCTAGCTCAGCCAAACCTTGAACAGAGAAGTACTCCACTCCAGAGAAACCCTTCACCCTCTGATCCCATAACAGGGTTAGTTTCAGAGAGGGTCACTGTTCTCACTGAGCAAGCAGAATCAGCAGCCATGTCGAGAGACTGGGTGCCATTCCTACATGGAAAGAAGTTTGCCCTGCAATCATGGGGCCATGAATGACTTTCAGTATCCACCCTCCATAGAAACCCAGAACCTGTTTCTCCCAACAGAGGGTGCTGGCCTTAGGCAGTACTGGGCACTTGCACTGTCCTGTCCAGTGAGTTTCCAGTTCTATGCAGTGAGGTATAAAGCATACTAAGGCCCCAGTTGACCCCAGAGGAGCCACTTGCCAAGGACAGGTCCATTCTTGCTGGTCATCAACATAGGACTCATATTCCTCTTCTAAGACAACTGTAGGGTGGGTGCTGTGTCCATTTCAGCCTGCACCAGGCACCAACATGATGAATCAAATCCAGGCTCAGTGACCAAGTCACCCACTTAATCCATCAGTACTAAGCCCCTAGCCATGGGCTGAGCCCTTGGGACTCACAATTAACAGGACACTAGGAGAAATATATGTAGTAATCTTAGCACCCAAAGACAACTCACCTACAGCTAGTCAGAACCAAAGAGAAAATACACTTCCCAGAGGTACCAAGATCAAATCTGCAACCAAGGTCATTTGAGGACCTATTCCTGAAGTCAGATGGACAGCTAAACCATCTGGGAAATACCTACCTGTCCCAATCCCTCCAGAGATAGAGTACTCGGTGCTGGTTCCCATAACTGTAGACAGGGTTGGAATAAACAAACAGCTGGAAACAAGAAAGAATCTCAGATCACTGGACTGTGAAGCCATCCTCTTTCATCAAGTCAGCTAGTCAGGCCATGACATCTCCTCTCTTTGGCCCTCCTGCCGGAGCTTCACCCATTCTTACACAATGCAAGGAGAGAAAGCAGTTGGTGCTGTTAGGATCCCCCACAGAGGCTAGAGATGATAGGAGGAGATTCCGGAAGGCAGCCACACCAAGGAAGGAGAAGGTTCTGATCCCCCATGGCTGATGACGCTGCCCCTGAAAAGTCACTGAGCAGAAAGGGCCCATAACATAGACGCTTTGCTTTGCTTGGGTGGTGAGAACTGATGGGAACTCTAATTTTGTAATCAATGTTTTAACTCATCAGAGGCACTAGGAAATTAAGAATGAGAGTTGTCCATACCCATAACCTTCAACGGACATGTCAAATTCCACAAATGATGGTGCTAGAGCTGCTCTCTGAGGCTGCAGGTTACGTGGAGAGGTCATGGAGATGAGGCTGAGTGCAGTTTGAAGGGCTGTGGTTGAATCCTGGGATGCCTCTGAGGACCTGAGGGGCTGAGCCACTCCAGAATATGAACTGGCTTCCTTCGGTCCCTCAGCTATGCCCGGATCTGCTGCCTGTAAGCCTAGGGAAGAAAGCAAGAGAAAAGATGTGTCCTTGCCCAACAAGTTTCCACCCATGTTCTGGAAATACCCCTGAAGTATCTGCCACTAATGGAGCATTCTGTAGTCACCAAACCCTAAACACAATGACAGTGAGTCTCTTGACCCCCTCTTGGGTTCTGCTGATTTCGATAACACCAAAGGGTAGAAATAACCTGTTCCTCTTGTTCTCCCAGGGATGTCTCCCTTTCATTCCAGCGTGCCTCCCCTTTCCAAGCCTCAGTTTCTGCTGCTGCCTGTGGCTCGCCTGTCCATTGGAGTTACTTGCTGGGATTTTGCACTGGCTCTCTGACCTGCTATCTTCCACAGCAGCCTGTCTCCTTGAAGTTTCTCAGTTCTCACCTCTGTCTACCAGTTCCAAGACTGATTCTCCATTCTTTCTTCTAAGCCTGGCCCTTTTCCATGCCCTACGTGATATTACATTTAAGGTGTCCATGACTTTCTTTGCAGTGACATTCTCCCATACAGCAGGCCTGACACAGGGCATCACCCTGTCATTTTGCCTCTCATCCCCATAATTCAGCCCTGAGCTATCCTAGTTCTTCCCCCTCCTCACCTGAGTGCCCAGGGTGGCCTCCATGCCACTGAGAAGAATTGAGGGTTTTCTTTGTAGTAGACAGAGGTAGGGGAATTCCAAGACCTAGAAACTGTCTGAATATCATAACATACAAGAGAACCAAGTGAAGACATTTTACAGGCAGAAGTTTTCTTCAACTTTATCCAGACCACTTCCCCCAGATGCCTAGTGCTCCCTGATCCCTTCTCCTCCTGCCTTGAAATGCCCTTTCCTAAAGCACTGCAGACACAGGGTCACTGTCTTGCCACCAGAGAGCTGGCAAGGTGAGGAGCCTCAAGCACCATCTTGTCTATAAAAGTTTCTGAAGGAATTTGCTACCCAGCCCTGACGTGTGGAGGCCTGGTCTGGCACCCGGCCTGCCCCAGCCCCTGGACCCCATGCCTGCTGGCTGGAAGGAGGCAGTCTTCTCTCCCCCTGACTTTTAAAAGCAGGGAGCTGCTGAGTGTGTGACCCCCTCAGTGCCACCCTCTGGAGACTTTCCCAGGGTAGCATAGGGTCTTAGGAGACTCGACCTTACTCCAGAGTGCAGCCTATCATTTCTCTGCATTTTTGCCTTCCACCTCTACTTTCCTGGGTACCTTTTCTCCCTGCTATGACTCACCAGCAGGAGGGCTGCCACCCCTGCAAGCCCAGCTTTCTGCAAAATAGACTCTGGGTCTGTCAGGCCCTCCCAGTGCCACTCCTCCCAGCAGAGCTTGCAATGTCCAGTTCCTTCCTGTCCTTGCAAGTGAACTGCCCAGGCCTCAGGGCTAGCTCTAGTTTCACTTCCTTGAAGCCCCTTTCCACAGACCACCTCCCCATGGGAGGGGCTGTTTGCTTTTGGGGGATCAGCACACTGCATAGCACAGACCCAAGGCTTGTGCACGGACTTCCAGTGTTGAACGTTGAAGGGGGATCGGGACACCCTTCCTACAGACTTTCTACTGGTCATGGTGCGCCCACCACCCTGCTCTGTAGTATGTGATTCTTAGCTCACATGATACCTTAACACGTCCGGTTCGATGGCTTGAGAAGCAAGCTTTTCAAAAATTCTGATGAGGTGCGAGTGCAAGGGGTTGCTGCTGCTGCTGAGGGCCCAGCGACAGGAGGTCATGAGGGTCCTGAGCATCCCCGCCTCACACATGACCTGGCGGTTCTTCTCTGATTTCACCAGGGACTGGAGGTGACTGGCCATGGAGCACTGGATCTCCTGAGAAAGCTGAGAGGCAACCAAAGAGAACCATGAGCACTTGAGGGGAGGACATCCTGTGGGTGACATTGGCGGGCTCCCAACTGGGCCTGGGACTGGATGTGGGACAAGCAGACAAAGCGTGCCACAACTGGTGCCCCCTGCACCCTGTCTGTCTCAGGTGCTTGCCCACACCCCTCCTCACCTGAACAGCAGGCCAGGGGGAGGCCAGCCTCGCGAAAGACCTGAGCTGCTACCCACGTCCCCAGTGAAAACCTTCTTCCTTGTACTCTCCCCACTTCCTCTCTTCCTCTTGTCCTTCAAACAAGTATCAGTGTTCCTGTAACACCAGCTTCTGGGTGAAGATGGATAGGACTATGTCCCTGCTCCCAAGGGATTCGTGGTACAAAGGTGAGGCCAGTGAGCAGACAGGGTCTCAGCCCAGTGTGGGACGTGTTCTAGTAGAGAGCTTGACAATATTTTGGACAGGAACGGAGTTCCTGCAACCCCGAGCACATTTTAGGAAGTTATTAGAGGTAAAAAGGAGTCCAGGCCTGATATTTACTTTAACAGCTAAATTTTATGTTGTGATGAGAATATTTACTGGGTATTTGAATATGCCATGCCATGCTCTGAGCGTTTCAGCACGGTTAGGTTATACCTGTGAAGAAATCTGAAATGGGTGCTATGGTCACCCCCATTTTACAGAAGAGGAAACTGAGTTCAGAGAATTGTCTAGGATCACATGATAAGGACAGATCCTCGCTGTGACCCTGGATCTCATGCTCAGAATCACCTCATCCCATCATGTCCTCTCCATGGTCATTTGAGGGTCTCCATACCAAGAAATGGTAAAAATTAAACAAGAATGGGTTCTTCCAGATGCTGCTAACACTGGTTCATAGGCTGTGTGCTGCACGGAGTCAAATGTATGGGGAAAGAATCATCATCATGCCTAGATTTTTAAAAAAATCACATGGGGTCACAGCCCATCTCACATCCTCTCACCTGCTTCCAGACACTCAGCATGTGCACCTCTTGCCTCACACTGGTGGCTTCAGCAGTGTCCCTGTTTCTAAGGTATCTTTAATAACACTTCTGATTTTAAATTTTGAGGGGATAGAGTAACATGAGAATGAGTTTTCAGATGAACTTCTCTTCTAGAAAACATTTTGTTCTGAAGCGTCTGAAGTGTCACCACAGAAGGTGGAATGACCTTCCATGTCCTTGGACAGGCAGAATTAATATTGTCATAATGGCCATACTTTCAGAGTAATATACAGATACAATATTTATAACATTCTTCACAGAACTAGAAAAAGCAATTCTAAAATTCATTTAGTAGAATAATAGACCCAGAATAGCCAAAGCAATCCTGAGCAAGGAGAACAAAGCTGGGGGCATCACAATATCTGATCTCAAATTATACTAAGGAGCTATAGTAGCAAAACAGCATGGTAAGAGCATGAAAACAGGAAGATCAGAGGAATAGAATAGAAGACACAGCAACAAACCCACAAACTTACAGTCATCTGATACTTGACAAAGGTGTCAATATATGTTAGAGAAAAGACATCCTTTTTGACAAATGATGCTGGAAAAACTAGATATCCATTTGTTGAAGAATAAAACCAGATCTCTATCTTTTGCCCTTGCACAAAAGTCAAATCAAAATGGATCAAAGACTTACGATCAGAAAACTTGCAACTGTAGAAGAAAACATACAGACAATACTTCCTCATATAGGTACAAGCACCAAATTTCTCAACAATATTCCTAAAGTTCAAGAAATAAAACCAATAATCAACAACTGGGATGCCATCAAATTGAAAAAAAAAAGAAACTCTGCCCAGCAAAGGAAATGATTAAGAGAATGAAGAGAGAGCCTATGAAATAGGAAAAAATCACTGCTAGCTACTTCTCTAACAGGAGATTAATATCCAGATTATATAAAGAACTCAAGAAATCCAATGACAAAAAAACACAAATAACCCAATTAATAAATGGGCAAAAGAACTAAACAGAAACTTTTCAAAAGTAGAAACGAAATGGTCAACAAATATATGAAAAAATATTCAACATCTCTAGCAATCAGGGAAATGCAAATCAAAACAACACTGAGATTTCATCTCACTTTAGACAGAACGGCAATTATCAAGAACACAAACAATAACACTGGCAAGGATGTGAGGGAAAAGATACACTCATACATTGTTGATGGGATTGCAAATTAGTGCAACCATTCTGAAAAGCAGTATGAAGATTCCTCAAAAAAATGAGGAATGGAACCACCATATTACCCAGCTATCCCAGTCCTTGGTATTTATTCAAGAGAACAAAAATCAGCACACAACAGTAATATACCCACTTTAGTGTCTGCAGCAGCACAATTCACAATTGCCAAATTATGGAATCAGCCCAGATGCCCATCAATAGATGAATGGATCAATAGGATGTGGTACGTATACACAATGGAGTTTTACTCAGTCATAAAGAAGGATGAAATGATACCATTTGCCAGTAAATTGATGGAAATGGAGAAAAACATGTTAAGTGAAATAAGCTAGATACAGAAAATTGAGGGTCAAATGCTTTCTCTCATATGTGCAAGCTAGAGCAAAACAAGGGAAAGAAGGTGGTGGGGAAGGGAATTGGTTATCATAAAGATACAGAAAAGATCAGTGAAGTAGAAGAAGGGTAGGAAGGAAAAGGGGAAGAAATATGATATAAATTTAACAAAATCATATTGTACACATATATAAATGTGACAAAGGGAACTTCACCTTTTTGTATATGTAGAAAGTGCCAATCAAAAATAAATAAATAGCAGGGCATGGTGGCACACACTTGTAATCCCAGTGGCTCAGGAGACTGAGGCAGGAAGACTGCAAGTTCAAAGCCAGCCTCAGCAACTTAACAAGGCACTTAGCAACTCAGAGAGACCCTGTCTCTAAATAAAATTTTTCAAAGGGCTGGGGATGTGGCTCAGGGGTTAAGCACCCCTGGGTTCAATCCTCAGTGCCAAAAATAAATAAATAAATAAATAAATAAATAAATAAATGGAAGATCAATAAAGTAGAAGAGGGATAAAATTTGGTGGGAAGAGGGGATGAAAAGAGCGGGTAATGGGGATTGAAATCTAATTCCTTGAATGTATAATTTTGTCAAAATGAACCCAAATGCTATGTATAATTATAATGCTCTAATTTAAAAAGATCAGATGGGTCACAGCTCACCTCACATCCTCTCACCTGCTTCCAGACACTCAACACCTGTACCTCTTGTCTCAAACTAATGGCATTCAGCATTGTCTCCTTTTATGAGGTATATTTAATAATACATCTGATTTAAAATTTGGAGGGAATAAAACAACACAAGAATGATTTTTCAGATGTACTTCCTTTCTGGGCAGCATTTTGTTATTTTGAAGTGTCTGAATAGCACCAATTTGTCAATGTTGCTGTTAGCCTGATCACATGGTTGATGGATGCCAAGGAAAGGTCTCATCACTTGGAGATGATCTTTGTATTAGTCTGTTTTCTGTTACTATGATGAAATAACTGAGGCTGGATACCGCATTTAATAAAGGCTTTTATCTAGCTTGTAATTCTCGAGTTTCAAGAGCAAGACAGCTCTTTTCTAACAATCCTCTCTTGAGAACCTACTAGGTCCCTATGGCACACTCCTGTAATCCCAGCATCTTGGGAGTCTGGGGCAGGAGATTCACAAGGTCAAGGCCAGCCTCAGCAACTTAGCAAGGCCCCAAGCAACTTAGCAAGACCCTGTCTCAAAATTTTGAAAAAGGGCTGGGGATGTGGTTCAGTGGTTAAGCACCCCTGGGTTCAATTCTTGGCACAAAAAAAAAAAAAGAAAGAAGGAAGGAGGAGGAGGGAGAGGAGGAGGAAGAAAAAGAAGAGAAGAAAAGAAAAAAGGAAAGAAAACTACATCAATTCATTTCAAGGGCCACACTCCCAATGACTTCCCACTACGCTCCACCTCTCCACACCACCACCCTGGAGGCCAGGTTCCAGCAACGGACATTTGGAGTGCACACTCTAACTGATCAAACCACAGCAATGCCCTTCCCTTCACACAGCCTCTCTGCACTCCAGCCTGGTCTGCGGGATACACGTAGGCAGCCCAACAAGGACCAGAAACTGAAGAGAGAAATGTCCAAATTCATTTGCCTTGAACAATTCCATCACTTTTG
Source organism: Glaucomys volans (assembly GCA_020662805.1). Lineage (NCBI taxonomy): Eukaryota > Metazoa > Chordata > Mammalia > Rodentia > Sciuridae > Glaucomys > Glaucomys volans. Next base: position 10,437 of record JAJEJO010002146.1, read on the forward strand.
TTTTGAGGAGCTATTCTGTGTGGAAGTCCACTAATTTCCTTGATTTCCTTCCCCAGATCTGCCTTCTGATGTTCTGTCTCTTCCTGCATCCACTTGAGCCTCCCCTCTGCCTTCTTTCTCCACTGCCCTCACAACAGAGAAAGAACATCCGCCTTCTTGTCTTGAGCATTTCCTCTACCAGAACTTGGATTATTTCATTCTGTAACTGCACTCTTTTAATTTGGGGTTAGAGTTGGGGAGACAGTCTATGTGGAACAAGATGCAAAAATAACATCACAATGTATTATTAATAAGAATTAAAAAGAAATGTCTACAAGCCCCAGTTTTTATTACCAGCACTTCACTTATTGCTTTGGGGACTTTTTGTTTTGTTTTGTTTTTTGCTTCCCCCCCCACACCCCATCAGAGTAGAAATATTTACAATCTAAATATGCAAAAAAGAAAAAGATGAAAAGTTTTCAAAAGGGAGAAATGCTGATCTTGTCTAATGATGCCACAAGTTTACTCCAAAGTTGCTCAATACTCCATAATGGAGGAGGGAAAATTGATCGTCCTCATTATCACTGCAGCTCTGTCAATACCAATATTGCCTTGTTTTGAATAAAATGTGCTGGTTTTTTCAATGTTGGTTCCAGGAAAATGGGGTTTTAGTGAAAATATGAGCAGTAGCAGGAAACCAGTCTGGTTTCTCTCCCTACAAATGGATTGATTTTCCTAACGCAGATGACTTCCAATGCAGGAAAGGGATGGTGGTTCAATTAGGACTCCGTGGTAAGAGGATGGGGTCACCCGGCCGGCCAGCAGACTGCACCTGCATGGCAAATTATCACAGAGCAATCGTGGGGCAACCTTGAGGAGTTTTTCTGCTTTCTCTGCTTAACAGTCCAGACTTCAAGTCCATCCTATCCAGCTGTGGATGTTTATTCTTCTTTCCTTCTTTCTCTCTCCACAACTCTCCTGCTCAAGATTAATATGGTCCCGGAGTATAATTAAAGATGGATTCTGGTGGAGAGGTGCTGATTTGAATGTGGTTTGCTCCCAAAGGGCTCATGGGTTGGAAGCTTGGTACAAAGGGTAATAATGTGAGAGGTGGGACCTTAAAGAGGTAGGGCGCAGGGGGAGGGCTAGGTAACTGAGGGTGATGCCCTCAGAATTTCTCATATTTCTAATCTGAACCCAGTTTCTTACCATATAATCTCTCCTTCTTACGCTCACTCCTACTATGATTTCATCTGCCACAAGGTCCTCACCAAAGCCGAGCCAATTCTGGTACCAAGCCCCTGAACTTTCAAAAGTTTGAGCTAAATAAGTCTCTTTTTTATAAAGCACCCAGGATCAAGTATTTTGTTACAGTAATAGAAAATGGGTTAATACAGATGAGTGCTTCCAAGGAGTTCAGGATATTATTCCAAGGAGCCACAGTGTATCTTCTGGACATGAATCATGCTGTCCTGACTTAAAGGTAAAACCAACAGACCCAGTATATGAATCTCCCCTAGATACTCCAAAAGAAGTAGGGACTTAGTTGAACTACTTGGATTTTGATTAATTGCTTGCTCCAAATTGGTTGAAATGTACTTTATTTGATGATTCTGGAAGAGAGCTGATGGGTGTTAAGTAACCCTAGTTCTTCACATTATCCAGGACGAGAAACAGGATGCCAGGGATAAATAGGGTCCACAAATGTGCAGAACTCAAAAACTTGTGGTTTTCACCATCTCTTACTTAGAATTGGTTCCTTCTTCATACAGGCGTGAATATTCCATTTTGCCAGAGTGATAGCAGCCTGATACACCCATGTGGCCTTGTAGGCTTGAGAGTTTGTGCTCATGGTTGGAATGGAAGAGAGAATTCAACTCCCATTGAATCAGCAGAATCCATGTCTGAAGGGCCTAACTCCCCTGAAACCCTTGGACAGATTGACAACTACAACCAGTGTGAGCGCCTGCTCCAACCTCTCCTTCATTTACAAATCACATGTACCTGATGGTCAGTGTTTCCTTGTAGCAGAAGCCTAGGATCTCAAAACTTTACAAAACATTTCTCTCTTCCCAACTACATTTCTCATCCTCCCGCTTTGCCTACCCAGTACCCCAGCCATAGTGACACTTAATTTGCTGAAGATGGCATGCCCTTTTTTGGCTGATACCCCAAACTGGGAATATTTATTCCAAACCTGTCCTTTCACTAAGTTTTTACTCAAGTGACAATTCACATATCTTTTCATCCATGAAAACTTTTCTGACTTTCCCAACCAGCACTATGTCAATACTTCACCCAAGATAAATATCACATGAGTGTTTCTCTTTCCTCCTCCTCCTCCTTCTCCTGCTCCTTCTCCTCCTCCTCTTCCTCCTCCTCTTCCTCCAGCTCCACAGAATTGTGAGACAATAACCTTTCACCTTTATTTCCCCAGGTTTAGCTCTACATCAAACACAATAGCCTCCAGGATTTTCTACAGGGGGTGCACCTAACCTAGAAGGCTAACAAGGTAGTCAGAAAAAGCAATGTGACTGTTGGCCATTGATGAATAGTGAGGAGAGCTAGGCTAGCAAAGAAGTGGTCTTTCTGGGAGAGGCAACAGCACATGCAAAGGCCAGGGAGCGGCAATGAGAGTGGCTTTTCAGGGAAGGTCTGAGGGTCACAGGGCAGAGTCACAGCATGAGGGCCTTTAGGTGCCATGCAAAGGGACTTGCCCTCTGCCAGTCAGGTCCTGCTCCACCCCAGCTCCTGGGAGATGTCCAGGACAGTGGCACAGAGTCCTGCATACCTCAGGTGTCTGGTTCTGGAGGATAAGACAGCCTGAGACCCAGCGCTGACCTTGCTCTTGAGAGCTGTTTGGAGACCCACCACTTCTATTGCAGTTCACTTAAGAAGCCCCCTACATTTCTGAGCCAGCCTCCAGCAAGTGTCCCAGATCACAGGGCTATGCTCTGACAATTGGACCCATTCCAACTCTAATCTCAGGTCTGGCCTGACCCAAATCAGTGTCTCAACACCCACACCAGGCCCTGAATCCCAGCCTGGAGGTGAGAGCGCTACTGCCCAGTAGGTCCCCCTCTGTGGACAGCCTTCCTGCCAGAGCTGTTTGCAGCCTGGTCCTGACTTCCTGGGAGTGCTCTGGGCTGACCTGCTGCACTCAGCTCAGAGCCTGGCCATGCAGCCGGACTGCAGCTTTCGGCCAGGCTCAGCTACCTCCATAAAGTGGACTTCTGTACACGTGGTGTCCTCACCCCACTCAGGACTATGACGACCTTACTCGCCTTACACACTCTTTGTGAATGTGCTCCCAGACACAGGTGTAAGCCTGATTATCCCTGCTGAATTTTGACCTTATGGATTCTGATCCATTGCTCAAGATGGCTGGGACCCTTCCCTTCCCCTGTTGTCGTCTGGTAGGTAACTAACTCCTCCACCCAGTGCTATGCTGGCTACCATCTAAGTTTTGCTTAAGTCACTGATAAAGGCAGAATCAGAAAAAGAAAGAACCCAAGTCCTTTGATTCATAAGTAGATAACACATTGTTCAGTGTCAACTTTCTATTATGAATTTATCAATAATATGCCAGTTGGATTAGAGCTAAAATGTATTAACTTTCATTTAATATTTCCAAAACTTTAGACACCTAAGAACACAGACTACCAAAACTAGGAGAGCAGGGTGAGGGGTGTGGTGGAACCAGCATCTGGCTGACGGACACATGAGTGCAGGGACTGGTCCAAGGACTTTACACTTATACTCTCTACCATTCCACTCAACAGGAAAACATCATTATACTCATTTTGTAATGAGGACACTGAGACTTTAAAAGGTGACCTCAATATCTTAAGGTCATATAGCCAATGAGGAGAAGAGCTGGTACCACCAACCCAGGTCTTTCTCCAAAGCTCATTACATAGGCACCTTGAATTCATTATATAAAGGGGGATTTGGTATCTCATATATGTCATGAACTGATGGCCTATAGAAGTGCTTAATTTTCTAGGGGTAGTAGGATTTTGCTTCTGTTTTGTTTCCCCTTTGTTAAAGGTGACCAGCTTGAGGCAGGGCAAATTTCCTCTCTTTAACCACAGGCCTTACCACTCCCTGATGTCACACCTGGTTTCATTTATGCATTTCCATTAGCTCTCTGGCCCCAAAACATTGATTCTTCAATCTGTGTTATCAAACCACGTCTGAGTCATTGAAATTGAGATGCAAAGAAGAGACCTATATAAATCATTTAAGTAAAGAGAATAATAAGAACCAGAAGCAACATCACCTGATAATTGGATCCGAGCCCATCCTTTTCAACTGTAATTCCCACTCCATGATTTCAGATCCATTGCAGCTTGATTTCAATCCTCTTCCCCTCCATGTGAGCATATGTCTATTTGCTCTATATAAGAGGCTACACTGAAAAGTCATGATTTTTGACTAGAACCTGAAATTTTCCACTCAAGAATAATAGCAATATCTTGGGGACAGGGCTCAGTGGGAAAGAGCATAGAAAATCAACACTTTTGGAATGTCTATTGTGTTATAACAAAGCAAGAATCCTACTCTACCAATTTTCCTGTTGGAGGAAATGGCCCTTTTCAAATAGTCTGCCCTAATGCAATGCTATCCAGGGCTGTTAGCACTGTCAATATTTTAGTTATTTGAAGCTCATATGATTAGTTCAATGTGTTGGAAATACAGTCTTATTCCAGAAAATGGAACCCTTTTCCAAATTTAGGCACAAATTGGTTGATGGATGTGTGAAACCCCATATCCTATCTCCTTTCTGTTCCATCAGCCTGTGCAGGAAGTTTCCATGGCAACAGAATCTTTACAGTAGGCTTTAGGTCTCTGGAACACACCCAGTGATGACTTAAGGTGCAGACTGAGGATAGACAGGGTCTCTTCAATGCCCGGGTCTGAGCAGGTTGTTGCTTCCCATGGCTACCCCTGCCTACAGGAAAGTCAACTAGGCAGGTGGCAGGAGGCACAGACCTCACACTAGGAACATATTCTGCCACTTATCAACGTTGCTAACTCTGTCCACTGCTGCAACTTTTAAGTCTTCATCTGCAAAGTGGGAATATTGACATCCACTTTTCAAGGTTCTTATGAAGATTAAATGATAAAGTGCTCATAAAACTTTTGGCAACTAATCTCAGTGGCTATGCCATGTAGCATGTGTTTCCCAAGCTGCTGTGTATGTTCTTCTCATCACCATAAGCACTCAAGTTTGTTTCGTGTAAACCTCCCAATAATGCCATGAGGGCAATGATATTGTCATCCCCATACTACACACAGGAAGTGAAGGATCCGAGTGGTTTAATAACCTCCCCATGGCTCTGAGATTGTTAAGTGGCACAGCTGAGATTTGGCCATGACCTGCTGTCTTCAAAGGCTGAAGGTCCCCCCTAGTTTGGTGCTCATTAAGTATGTGGATGATGCCCAGGACGGTGGATGATAACCCAAACTTTCTCAACTCAACATTCAAGGCTCTTCACAGTGTAGCTTCTACAACCTTTTCAATCCACTCACTGCCTTCCCACCTATTTGGTCTATCCTTGCTGAGCATAATCCCCAAACAGGCATCTTCATTTGTGCTTCTCCCCATCTGAGCTGCTCTTTCCTCCCTCCTCTACCTGGTATGCATGGACATGCCTTTTCCTTAAAGCCTTGCTCCAGGGTTGCCAAATTCTCTGTGGCTTTACCTCCCCTATGTCCTGTGGGCAAACTGTGTTACAACCATCAGGATATTGTCTCATTATCTTCTACTCTCTTCTTACTACCCATCTGAAAACCAAGATTATGAATTCCAGTGATGTTAACCTCTGAATCCTCAGAGGCACATAGTAGAAATTTCATAATTATTTGCAGAAGCAAATCCATCCCACCAAACTCATCCCATTGGTTGCCCCAAGAAAGGTTGAACTCCACCTCTGCTAATCTGGATCTGGCTTTCTGTCCTCTAAGTTATGGTTATCATGTGCAAAAGTAAACATCTCTCTGCTAAAAACTGATTGAAGGCCACAGCCCTGCAGGAAGTGAAAAGGTACTTGAGACTGGTCACAATTCCAGTCCATGGCCACCCTCGTGGCTGCTGAACACCCTGGAAAGAGTAAGCATTGTTTTTCTCTGGGACCAATTCAGCTCCAAGAGAACAGGGCTGGACTTCATATTTGCCTCATGCACAGTGAAATTCCTACCTCACAAATTTTAATATGCATGATTATGCCAAAAGCAGAAAATCATCTGGATTATCTGTTTCTAAGGGCAGCTTTCAGTGCCAGAATTTTGAAGGGGGAACCTCTGGATTGTGCATGGAACAAATTTAATGTGGCCACTATTGGAAATAAACAAGAAAAGAACAGCATAAGGTTATTAAGTAGCGACCTCTAAGATGACATATGCAACTTGGAAAACTATCCATTTCTCATCCAAAAAGGAAAAGCATATGAGTAATGTAAAGAGGGTAGAGTATAGAGGATGTTAGGAACCATCCAGCAGATCCAACAGGAGTTTAGTGGGAACTCACTTTCCATCCTCTTAGTAACACTGCCATCTACTGAGACTCTCTGTTCCTTCTTCATGCACCCAAATCTGCAGAGGTTTGGGAAATCAGTTTTGTTTCAGCATTTTCTTGTGTGGTCTCATTTCTCATTTGATTTACTAATCTATTTGCTGTTATGAAGTTCCCTCCCCTTTCAGAAATTAATTGCTGTAATTATCCAGCTTTTAATAGCTGCTGATTTGGCATCTGCAGAAAATATCCGAGAAAATGCACCAGTACATTTCATTTGCATATTTGAGACACGGTGAGGAAGAATCAGACTTTTCCTAAATTACTTATTGTGACCTGAATAGAGAAGAAGCATCACACCAAATGGAATTCTTATTTGCATGCCTAATTTGCCCAATTACCATTATAGGAAGTACAAAGAGTGGATGCTCTTTCCCACATGGTGGGAGTTTGTCTGAAACCTAGTGTTATGGCTTGGATGTGAGGTATTCACCAAAGCTCCTACGTTAATGCAGGAATGTTCAGAGAGAAACTGATTGGATTGTGAGAGTTGTGGCCTAATCAGTCCATATAAGTTTGAATGGACTGACTGGGTGACAGGCGGGCATAGTCAGACGAGGTCACCAGGGGCTTGCCCTGGAAGGGTGCATCTGCCCTGTAGCCCCTTCCCTCCTCTCTCTTTCTGCTTCCTGACCCTGCCACCATTGAGTTCAGCTGCTTCATCCCTGCTGAGTCCTTTGCCCATGATGCTCTGCCTCACCCTGAGCCCAGAACAATAAATTCAGCCCATCATAGACTGAACCTCCAAAATTATGAGACCACTATAAATTTCTCCTCTAAGTTGATCTAGTAAGGTATATTGGTCACAGTGACACAAAAGGAACTATAAAACACTCAGGTTCATCCATGAAGTTGTTATGCATGTAAGAGACACCTGGACAGGACACTCTCCGTCACCATGTCAATTTATCAGTCATCACTGAAGTGGATTTTTGCAGAATGCATCCATAGGTTTGACTACCAAGACTCCCCAAACCACTGGCTTGGTCATTCTCAATGCAAGAACCTTGCATTGTATAAAATATAGCCAAGGAAGTCAGATATCCACACAATAAGGCAAATGTATCTGGAAAGGTACAAAATGCCCAGAATGAATGGCCCTGCATTCTGTCTGAGCTGCATAATCAGATACCCATTCATGAAACACATCTTCAGTTTGGACTTGAGCTGAGTTCCAGATCTTTCCCTCACCAGTTGCATGACCTTAAGAAGTCATATGACTTTCCCGAGCCTCAACTACCTGATTGTCAGGATTGGTTTGGCTGATATGGCTAGCTAGGCAAGTGTGCCTTTCCTTCCTCACCACTCCATGTGCATCCCTCCTGAAGCTGTGCACACTGTCAAAGAGGGCAACTTTCCTCAATAGAGGATGACTGATTTTTAGTCAAAGGTACATGAGTAGCTACAACTCCCTGCTAGAATCCCTAAAGAAACTCTCAAAGATGGCTCCCAACAAGTCCTCCTCTCCCATATATACCCTTCACATCAGTATGGGAGATTTGCATATGCTTATATTGAGCCTAAGGTGAGACTGGGACTCACCTGGACCAACAGAATGCTGCAGAAGTAATGCTGGCCTACTCTAGGCCTAAGTCTTCAGAGGGCCTGGAATTTCTGTTTGTGTGTCCTTGAGGGTACTATGCTACGTGTGCCCTGCTAATGATCCACTTGGAGGGACACAGAAAAAGCTACATAGAAGAAATGCGGGATTCTACTGACAGCTTGAGTCAATGACCCAGACATATGACCCAGCAGATCCAGCAGTCCATAAGCCCCCTGCCAGGTAAGCCAGCCTCTCTGAGATGCTAGCTCTATGAGTGATGGAGCCCCAGTCAGTACCACTTGGAGCAGAGGACAGTCCCTGCTGACCCACAGAATCATGAGAAATACTGTCATGCATTGCTTAAAAATGGGCACGTATTCCGAGAAATTCACTGTTAGGCAACTTCATTGCTGTGTGAACATCATAGAGTGTACTTACACAAACCAAGACGGCTACAACATCACTAGGCAATATAATCTTATGGGGCAATGTAATTTTTTTATTTAATTTTTTGATTTATTGAACACAAATGGAGCACAGCAATTGTTTCTCTGGTTGTACACAAAGAGGAGTCACACCATCTGTGCGTTCATACATGTACACAGGGCAATGATGTCTGTCACACATACTGTTATTATTCTTACCCCCAACTTCAACCCCACCCCTCCCTTCCCTCTATGCTCTCTATCCTTTCTCCATGTGTTGAAATGTCTCTTGACTGTAACGGCATAGTCATTGTGAACTTTTTATTCCAGCCCACTTCTTTTCTATAAAACCTGTAAAAAACATTGCACTTCACCATGACAAGCATCCTTATTCATTGGTTTCACAACCTCTATATCATCACACTCCAGCAGAGGAACCAAAACCAGAACAAGAAGTACAGTCAGCAGGAGACACATAGATATGAAACCAGATTAGGCCTTTTTCCACTCCTGCACCAAATACAGACTTTCCTTGGTGGAAAACAGTTCCAGTCCCTACACGTTGAGGTCTCTCCTCCTTCACTCCACTTTTCTCACTCATTTCAGAGGACAAGCAATATCCTTACTAAGCCTCTGCCAAATTCAGGCTATGATTAATAATGACAACTAGCTGTCATTCCTTCCTAAAACATACTGACTCATGTTTAACTACTGGACAAAGTAAAGCCAGACCCCTCTTTGCTTCCCAGGGGTAACATAAGCCCCTGAAAAACTGCCAATAGGTAGGACCAGGTTTAATACCAGGTCCAAAGACTGGAAATCCCCAAAGTCATTTAAACTATCGGAACCTATGTTTCCTTACTGGTTAAAATGGAGACAAAAGTGCCCTCAACAAACTTCTGCGAGGATTAAACAAAGAGTGAAAAGGCCCAGCATTGTGCCTGGAATATAGTGGCTGCCCCCTTTCATTGAATTACTTTCATCTGCTGCTACACAAATGCAAAATGATGCTTTTTCCAGATCATTCTCAACTCTTCCAGCCACTTCACCAGAACTTAAAGATATTTATTCTTCAACTCGAGAGTACTCCCCTCAGCTTTTATCTTGTTCTATTGTTCAGCATTCATACATGCTGGTTGGCCTCTCTGCAATGGGGTTGGTAGTTCTGCCTAGATAGAAACTTGAGTCACCTTTGACTCTTCATCTTTCCATGACCTGTGCTCCATTCATTTTGGAGGCTGATTTAATCTCTGACTAGGGCTCTTCACTCCTTTCTTCACCCCTTTTTACAGACACCACCCAAATCCAGCTTCCACCATATATTACTACTATCTCCTGCCCCACCCCTTCTCCCAGCCCAGTTCATTTTCCATCAAACAGCCATGGCAATATTTTTAATACAGAGACCTGAGTGTCATCCTTCACTCACTTGAGAGAGGCTTCTTCTTACCCTGGAGATAAAACTGTACTTTGTTGGCAAGGCTGCAGCCTACCTCTATCCATCCTATCTCCCACACTTTCAGTTCTCCACTCTGTTCCTGCCCCCAATGGCCTGCAGCAAGCTCCTTCCTGCCTAGTTAATAGCTACTCATCTTTCAGAGCTCTACTTACATACCACCATCTGAAAGATGGCTTCCCTGACCTCCACCCTTTCACCTAAATTAGATTTTCTTATGTCTGTCCCCACCTCCATTCCATAACTCTCCCTTGGCACCATGGCTTTCCCCTCTGAATATCGGTTATCAGCATGTTGTAATTGTGTACTCATTTGTGAGCGCATTTATTTAGTCTGCTGCACTGTCACCACTTCCATGCCCACCGTAGACGCAGCCTCTGTTGACAGTGTCTGGGCCCACTGGCTAGGCCTGCATGTGCTGCAGAGTGCAGGGCAAGCATCTCAGTCAGCATGCACAGGATGGTGAATGCACAGATGGGAAAGGACTTCTGGTCCTACCAGTGCTCAGTGCTGTACTTAACATCTGAGAATTGCCTTATAAATGTGAGAATATTTTCAGTTGTATTTTGTTTGCCTATTGTGTTTAGATGATCACTTTGCTAACAGATGCAAGCTGTTTTGAATGGCCTTGGAAGGGTGGGCGTAAATCAGTCAAGTATCCAAGACACACTCATACCTCCCTATAAGAGGTGCCACCCACAGATGGCCCTGATAATCAAGGGTACTGAAGATGAAGGCAAAAAGAAAAAAAGGAGTTTCATGCCAGAAGGAATATAAAAGATCAGTCTTGTGACAAAGACAAAATATTTGTGTTCATCAATAAGTACCTGTGGGTGATCTTCATGGTACAAGCGAGGCAGCAGCTTCACCATGATGCACACCATCCCAGGGTGCACGATGACAGCATCACCTTCATCCATTCTGCAGAGAGAGGGAAAGCAGGACCTCAGATATGAACCCATGGAATCTCTTCTCCATTTAATCTAATTTTTTGGATCTTTCTTTCTAAAACAGACCACAACCCACATTCTCAGTTTGCCACTTAATTTCATAAATGAACTTGAATGGATCCATCTGAGCCAAATTTTTCCTAATAGTATAATGCCCTTGAACTCTAAGCCATAGTGTCTGGCACAGAGGTGACACCAGCTCAGTTTCCTGGTCTTCTTCCCTTCTCTCCAGGTGTGTGGGAGACATAAAACTTGCAGCAGTGGACAGAGTTAGCCACGTTGATAAGTGGCAAAATATGTTCCTGGTGTGAGGTCTGTACCTCCTGCCACCTGCCTAGTTGACTTCCCTGTTAGGCAGGTGTAGACATGGGAAGCTCCCATTTTATATTAAACACACACACACACACACACACACGGGCTTCTGGATTCCTTCACAATGGTGCAAGCATAATTTGATGTGTCCTACCCACTGAAAGCAATTAAAATCCTGATGAAACTCATGCGTAGCTCTATGAGTACTCTGAAAAGTAAATGGAAAATGAAGCAGAGGTTGCTGAAGAAATGTGACCAATTAGTCATACATTCACCTCTGTACTCAGTGTGGGAAGCTCACCGTAACTGGAGAAAAACCACCACTCAAGGCTGATTACTGCTCAACGCAAGTAAGGAGTACAGATCACCCCACAAAGTCCTTGAAAACTGATCTGATGCTGGAATTGTGACCCACAGAAAGTGGGCAGAAATTTGTGACCTGAACCTAACAGATTGATTGATTCTCAAACAAAATAATCAATATTCATCATAAAATGCCAGCAACAGCCAGAGTTTATATCATTCAAACTTCCCAGGAAATAACTGTAAACTGGTCAACATAAAATGAACTAGGGAAATCTCAGTATCTCATATGGAAATAGGCAATCAACAGATGCCAATGTTGAGAAGACACAGACACTGAAATTTTCAGACAAAACCTTTAAACAGGTATTATTAACCAAAGTCCAAGAAGTAGGAATGAACACTTTTGAAATGAGTGAAAAGATAGAAAGTCAACAAAGAAATAGAAACAATTAAAGGGAATCAAATACAAATTTAAAAATTAAACAAAGCAACAACTGAAGTTCTATAAAACTCACTGAAATGACAGAAGAATAAAACGAGAAAGTCCATGAACTTGAAGACAGATGAATCAACATTTTCAAACTATACTACAGAGGAAGATTTTTTTTCTAAGTGAAGAGTCTCAAGGTAACATATCACAATACCAAAGTAGTGACCATTCTTGTAATTGAATCCTCAAAGAAGAGAAGAAAGAGTTGGTGTAAAAGAAAAAAATATTTGGAAAGTTTTTATACATTCTCTCTTCATATGTGGCAAAATATATAACCTTAAAGATTCAAGAAACTTAGCAAAACCCAAGAAAAATAAACAAAGAAATCCATGCCTAGGCATATCACAGTCAAACTGATGAGCCCTGAAAAAATGAAAAAACTTTGAAAGCAACCAGAGAGCAAAAGCATGTCACATACAGGGGTACAACGGTTTGAATGATGGTATACTTTTCTCATGAGAAAGCACAGGCAGAGGAGTGGCATTTTCAAATGTCACAAAGAAACACACGGAACTAATGCCATACCCAGTAAAAATGTTCTTCAGGAATGAAGGCAGAATACATTCCCAGATGAGGGAAAGCACAGGGAATTTCTTGCCATCAGACTCATTCTAAAAGTAATATTTTAAAATATTTTTTAGATGGTAGTAGGGAAATAAAAACAAATGGAAACTTAATACTTCAGAAAAGAAGAAAGAGCAACAGCAGCTGAAATGGTAAATATTTAGGTAAGTATAAAACACAGTTTTTTCTTCTCATATAAAATATATGTATAATGATTGAAAGCAAAATTGTATTAGATGTAATACTTTAAAGGTAATGTTAGATATGTTAGATATAAAACATAAGGAAGGATAAAGAGAACTGCATAGTGGTAAGCTTTCTATGATCCATTTGAAGTAGCAAAATATTAATTCTACATAGACTTGCCAAAGTTGTGTATATTGTAATCCTATTACAAGTACAAAAAAAAACACTAGAAAAAGAAATATTATTTAAAAAATCAATTTCCATGAACTCAAGTGGAAATCTAGAATATATTCAAACTATGCCCAAAAAATCAAGAAAAGAGAAACAGAAGAACAAAACGGGCAGGGGAGAGAAAACAAAAATGTTAGGCCTAAATTAAAACACATCGATTATTACATTAAATAATCAATAGCTATTGTCATAAAGTGAAAACTAAAGATCAAGGTATAGGCCATTACTAAATCTAATATATAGGCAGATTAAAAGTAAAAGGATAGAAAATTTTATTCCAAGCTAACACCAATCAAAAAATAAATAAAGGGCAGGGGGGATGTAGCTCAGTGGTAAACCATTTTCCTAGCATGTGTGAGGTCCTGGGTTACATCACCAGCTCAGCAAACATGGAATAAACAACAAACAAGCAAATAAATAAATAAATAAAGGCTGGTGTGGCTCTATTAAGATCAGAAAAAGAAATTTCAGAATAAGGAAAGCTAGCAGGAATAAACAGATTGTATTACATAATGATTAAAAGATTCATAGCATTCAAAATAGGCATGTGCTTCACAACAGTCAAAATTCATAAAAAAAAACTTATATGACTGAAAGCACAATGGTCAAATGCTCAATTATAGTAGGAGACCTAAACATTCTTCTCAATAATTGATAGAAAAAGCGAACAGAAAATCAAAATCACCAAAGATCTGAACAACACTATCAACCAAGTAATGTAATTGACATTTACAGAACACTACACTGAACAATCACAGAACATGCATTTGTCAGACAGGCTTTATCCCGTGGCATAAAAAACGTTCAGAACATTTCAAATAAACAAAATCATGCAAAGCATGTTCTCGCACCACTCAGAATTGAATTAAAAACAAATAATAGAAGGACATCTTTAAAATTTCTAAGTGTTTGAAATTTAACAACATATTTCCAAATAATATTTGGGTCAAAGAGAAAGTTTCAAGAATAATTTTAAAATATTTTGAGCTTAAATAAAAAGAGGGTACATTGAATTATTTGTGGGATGTTGCTAAAACTGTGCTTCCAGGAAATTTGCAGGATAAAATGTTCACAGTACAAAAGAAAGAAGTCTCAAATTTTAAAAATGAGGCTTTCACCTTTGCATACTTTTTTGAAAAGAAAAAATAAAGAAACTCAAAACAAGTGGAAGAAATGCAATAATGAAGATAGCAAAAATCAATGAAATTAAATACTGAAAAACAATACAGAAAATAACTGAAGTAAAAACCTGGTTCTTTGAAAACATATTAAAAGTTGGAGAATCACTAGCTGAGCTAACAGGAAAAAGAGAGAAGATACAAGAAAATCAATATCAGGAGTGAAAGAGAGAATGCTGCTCTAGACCCCACACATGGTAAAAGGAAAATAAGAAAATACCCTAAATCACTGTGCACATAAATTTGACAAGTTAGATGAAATGGACCAACTCCTTCAAAGCCACAAACTACCAATCTAAAGCAAGAAGGAATAAATGACCTAAATAATTTATAACTGTTACAAAACTGAATATGCAGTTTAAAACCTTCCCACAAAGAAAACTCTAGACCCAGTGTTTTTACTAGTGAATTCTATCATTCATTTAAAAGAGAAATAACCCCAATTCTATGCAATTTATTTCAAAAACTATAAGATAAAGGAATATTTCTCAATTCATTGGTGATATTACAATTACCCTGATTTCAAAAGCAGGAAAAGACAGTACAAGAAAACTATATTCTAATATCCTTAATGAACACAGGTGTAAAAGTACTCAAAAAACTATGAGAGAGGGGCTGGGGTTGTAGCTCAGTGGTAGAGCACTTGCCTAGCACATGTGAGGCACTGGGTTCAATCCTCAGCACCACATACAAATAAAATAAAATAAAGGTTTTATGTTCATCTACAACTAAAAAAAATTAAACTATTGGAAAATCTATTGTATTTATATATTTATATATATGACAGTATTGGCCAATTTGGCTTATCCCACAAATGTAAGGTGTATTTAGTATTCAAAAATCAGTCATTGTAATCCATTGCATTAATAAACTAAAGTAAAAGCATATGATCATGTTATTTAATATAGAGAAAGCATTTGAAAGATTCAAGATCTGTGCATGATAAAAATTCTCAGTAAATTAGAAGGTATTGCTCATAAGATGATAATGGGTATTTATTTTTTAAAAAGTTGATATTATATTTGATGGCAAAAGACTGAGGAGTCAAAGATGTCCACTTTCTCCATTCTTCATCAACAAAATGCTGAAATATACAGATTGGAAAGAAGAGATAAAACTGTCACTACCCACAGATTATTCTTAGAAAATCCCAAGAATCTGTTTTTAAAAAAGTAAATGAACTCCTAGAACTGATTGAATTTAGCAGAATCTCAGGATACATATAAAATTTAGTTGACATACAAAGTTAATCACATTTCTATATAAAAGAAGTGAAAAATTAAGAAACAAAAAATTTTAAATAGCATTTAGAATAGTGCCCCCCACCAAAGATTACTCATATATAAATCTAAGAAAATATGTGTGAGCTGTTTATGTTCAATACTTTAGAATTAATGAAAGAAATCAAATACCTAAACAAACAGAAACATACATTTATGTATTGAAAGGTTTAGCATAGTTTAATTTTCAATTCTCCCCAAATTCATCTAAAGATTTAATGCAATTCCAATAAAAATTTCAGTAGAATTTTTTGTAGATAGAAGCAAGCTGATAATTAATATTTATAAAGTTCTGGACTAGCCAAAGACAAAGGAAATAAAAATGTCAAAGCAATTTGAAAAGGAAGAATAAACTTTGAGGACTCACATTTGTTAATCTGACGATTTATTATAAAGCACAGTAACCAAGACGGTATTGATGAAGGGCTGGACACACAGGTCAGTGGAATGGAGCCCAGAAAAAGAACTACATAAATATGGCCAACTGACTTTTCTATAAAGATACAAAGGCAATTCAATGGAAAAAGCATAAAAATATCTTAAACAAAGGGATTTGGAAAAATCGGACATCCATATATACAAAAAAATGAATCTCAACCTAACCTTACATCTTGTACAAAAAGTAATTCAAATGAATTTTAGACCTAAAAGTCTTACAGAAGAGAGCATAGAAAAAATTCCTCATGACCTTGGTTCGGCAAACAGATCTTGGATACAATGTAAAAGGTATGGCTCATGTTTTAGTGAGCTTTTTCATTGCTACAACCCAAAGATCTGGCAAGAACAATTACAGGAGGAGAAGTTTATTTGGGAGCTCCTGGTGTCAGAGGTCTCCTCACAGATGGGCGGCTCCTTCGTTCTGAGCCGAGGCTCCTGCCTTTAGTGGAATTCTATTTTATGGGTATAAAAGTGAAAGTTCTTTTGCAAGTCTGAGCCCATTGAAGGATTGGCTCTTGGAAGTAAGAAGAGCAATTGTCTTTTTTAAGGGGAGTGGAAGCAGCCACAAAGAACAGGAAGAGTACTATGACTGGGATGCACACTGTGGTTTGTAGTCCCACAAGCTGAAGGACCTCACCTCAGCCCCTGGCAGTGCTCTGGGGAGGGGACAGGACCTCAGAAAGCACAGGCTGCCAGGCACACCCAGGGAGGGCTGAGCCAAGCACCACACACCCAGAAGCAAAGATCCTTCAGGAGAAAGTCCCCACAGAGTTCTGCCTTTGGCTTCCAGGCATCCCGCAAGCCTTGTTGGTTCTTAGATAAATCAGGTCTCCTCACCCTGTACTGACTTGGATTGAAATTTTCTTACATAAATTGTCTCCTCCAACGCTGTACTGACTTAGATTTTCTACCAGCTCCAAGGATAGGGGAACTTGGAGTTAGAACTAATTTGATTTAAAGAAAAATCGGTCACATGACATT
Organism: Glaucomys volans; assembly: GCA_020662805.1. NCBI lineage: Eukaryota > Metazoa > Chordata > Mammalia > Rodentia > Sciuridae > Glaucomys > Glaucomys volans. The sequence goes on from JAJEJO010002146.1 coordinate 27,333, forward strand.
TCCACACAGCCAACCTCTAAGACTTCTACCTACTATGTGCAAGATGTTTGGGTGAGGAACGAGTGGGGCCCAGAGACACACTGATGACCCCGTGGCAGAAGGCACTGAAGCTCTACCTCGCCTCTGGGTCCAGCCACTTGAAGTTGCCTTGGAGGCTGGTGGCGGCATCTCCCTTCTGCACATCCACAGCCGGCTCCTGCCCAGATCTCAGGGAGTCCTTCAAGTTCCGGCGCAGGTGCAGGGTACCACTGGCCATGCTGTCCAAAAAACTGAGAATCTGGAGGCAGCTCTGAATCCTGGGTGGGAGTGGGCAGCGGGAGGAAAAGGCAGCACTCAGGAAATCGGCAAATGGCCTGGCCTTGGTGTCAGACCAAGAGTGCTGAGAGGTCGCCTCTTCTGCCAGGGCCCCAAAACAGCCCAGCAAGCAGAGGTCCTCAGCCAGCTTCTCAAAAAGCCCATTCCTCCTGAAGAAGTCACTGTTGACAGGGTCCAGGTGCAGGGCTGCAGACACGGCACAGAGGGTGTGCAGCACCAGCTCCAAGGTCTGGCTGGGGGACACTGTCCCCCATGTCTGCAGCGGAGGCTCGTGGAGAGACCCCTCCAGATCGGACAGCAGAGACAGCAGCCCATTGAACCCACTGGAGACTCTGAATGCAGCACGGCCTTTGGGGGTCTCTAGGATCCGGAGGAGAGACTAAAACAGCAAATAAGATGAAAATGAGTGAACTTCAGGAGGCAGTTAACTCTGAGCTCATGCACACCTGCTCCAAGGCATCCCATACACTCTTCCCTGCGGGACACCACCAGGAGCCATAGGAGCCATATATGAAAGATGATTCTCAAATACTGAGATCTCTCTCGTTCCTCTTATTCTTAGATTTAGGTTGCCCACAAGTGCCATTTTTCAAAGGGCTGCCCTTGAAACCTGTGCTGATAGGGTTGATCTAACTCTCTGGCTTATATGCATCTCCCTCCAGAAAGCTGTCTCACTTATCCCAGGGTCCCCAGGAGCCCCCTCTCATTTCCCCCATCAAAACCCTCTTCACACTACTTCAGTTATTTGAAATGGTCTCAGCTCTCCTCAAGACGGGACTGCTGCAAGATTGGGAACCACATCTGGCATATTCACTGCTGTGGAACATACCGCAGACTGAATAACAACTCCCTGCACGAATGGAATGAACCATCTCTTACAGGAGAGCGACAGTGAAATCCTAAAAAAGCAGTTTATTATTCTCCCTCTCTGTGCAAGCAGAGAAGAGATAATAAAGTGAATCTATTTAAATGATGGTGTGAAAAGATGAGCTTTCAAGAAGAGAAACACTCAATGAAGCAAAACCACACGGGTACACCATATAGAACAGACCATGTGCGGTACACCCCAGGTGTTCAATGCTCCTTTTTGAAAGGAAGGCAGGCAGGTGTCCAGGTGGGCTGTATTTAAGCAGTGCTCATTCTGAACTAACTTCGCACATAAAAGTGAAGAATGTGTGGACAACTTTAGATAAATACTAAAAGCCTGTAGTTTGGTATTTGTTTACTGATCACATAAATCGTAGGGGACCCCATCTAAAACCCAGGCATTTCAGTGCACATTTCCTGGGAAGTGGATGGTCCTTGTGGTTTCTTTAGTAGACTCTCAAGAGAGATTTGTATTGTTTTTTTCCTTTCAAGATATTTAATGCTATGGGGAAAAAGGGAGGGGACAGTTTACAGTCAATTCCAGGATGCTTGAGATAAGGTTTGGAGAGAAAAAAAAATGAGAAACTCCAAATTTGGGGGAAGGTGAGACTGAGTTCAATGCATGATTTTAGGAAATTAGCAGGGAAAGAAAGAAGAAACTGGGAGCCCAGCAAAAAAAGGAAAACAGACTAGATCTTAAAACTCTACTACATAGAAAGTCAAATAGAAACTTATAAAAGTTATAAGTATAGTTATAAGTAATGATTAAATATAAAACTATGTACTTTTGATGGGAAAGGTAATTTTTCCAGCTCCATCTCTAAAATGCTGGTACCCTAACCTAACAGGGGTTTCTCTCTGTAACAATATAATGTGTGACCCATCACTCAAATTTTGTCCTTTTCATTTCAAGAATACCAAGCAGCTTATTGGGTAGTCAATCCCATGTGTGAGCTAAGACTGCATGAACCTGGAACCATGTTGAGGCACACAGATGAGAATTCTCTCAAACACTGAGAGTGGCCGAGAATCACTTGACACTCTCCCACTTCCCCGTCTATGACATTTCAAGAACTTAAAAAACAAAATGAAGATTATAGTAACTAGGAGAATCTATGAAAGGTCAAAGTTCACAATTTTGTTCAAAATAGATAAGTAATAAAAAGTGAGAAAGAAAACTTTATCCTTACCAATATGGGATAATAGATCATTTCCCAGTTAGAGAAAACATCTGACAGATGGTAGTTAGATCAAGGAAAATCCACCACAGCAAAGAAGGACCAGTGTGGAGAAATTGATTGCCATTTTTGGTCTTTGAAAAAATTTAGCATCAGAGCCACCCACAAAAGGGGAGTTAAATTGGAGTCTTGGGATAGACTTCAGGTAAATGGACCTTCTATACTTCCAGAAAGATGGAGGCAAAAATAAAATATGAAGGACTTGGCAATGATGGTACTTTCTCCTTGTGAGTGAGAATATACCCTCACATTGTGAATTCCCTCAAACTCCAGGAAAGATTGGTATTTGTAGACATGTCCTTAAAGACATTTAGATGGTTAGAGCAAGATTCTTTCAGAAATGGTGATGCTCACTGAATACAAAAGCTCACAGCGAATCCTGGGCAAGGCCTTCCTCTGTGGAGACAGTCACCCCAGCACTTGACTCCACCCCACACTCTCCACCCTGAGGCCCCTGGGGCTGTGAGAGGCCCAGGCAGGCACCGCATCTGTACCAGTTGTGCATGCACAACTCTCTCCCAACAAAGAATTTTTTCTTCAGCTGAGCAGAAAACTCACTGTAATGTTGAAGCATGTGAAGGTTTTGTCACTTTCCCGCCGAATGACAATCTACATGGTGGCATGAACATGGCTGAACTATGTGCATAGGTCTCATTGTTTGAACCTGATCTTGTGACTGGTCACAGAACACAGGCCACAAAAAATAAATCAATCACAAAGACATTGATAAATTTTAAGCTGTATGACTCTAAAGAGTCTCAATTCAAGTGAGGGTTTTTGATGACTTTTAAAACGATGATAAGGTTGATTTCAAGCCCTTGAATGAATGAAGCTCTTTAGTTTATCACATGACACATGACAAAACAAACATCAAAAAGGAGAATGATTCAAAAACAAAACTAATCAGATTATAACCAATCGTCTGAGTGCTGCATGACCACTGAAAGCTCACTCTTCCCTCCAGAATCCACCTTCCGATTGTCCAAATCGATGTCTGGTATTGCTTAGAAGGATTCCATCCTTCCAAGAGTGTTGAGAGCAGATACTTTTTAAGAGACACAACCCAATAACAGTCCTTCCTCATCATGATCTGTGTCTCTCAGAGGGACTGTCACCTGTAATGCCTAGACGGTTGTTTTCGACTCCTCTGCTTGGGAGGGGGAGAGGAAGGAATGGGCTGTCCTTAATTGTTGCTTTGTTTGATTTATTAAATTCAGAGTCATTATCTAAAATGGGGGTAATCTCATTAGAACATAGACTGCTCTATTATTTCTTGGGATGGGGTTAATTTCATATTTGCAGAGTCATAAAGTAAAGAGTTCAAAATCCAATTACAAAGGCTTAATTTCATAGCAACTAAAGAGAAACATTTCTATCATAAAGGAAAATAAATACTTTGCTACTTCGGGAAACGATTTGTCAGGAACTGGGGGCCTAGGAGGAGGGTCTCCATTACTGTCATTCAACTTTGCATGATAATGCATCACACAGGGTTTCCAGTCGGGGGAAGGGAGTAAATTCAATCAGCTGAAGTCAAAGTAATCAGGCTAGGGTTGACACATTTCAAGAAAGGTCAGCGTTAAGCACATTTTCTCATCCTTAACTCAGTTACCATGTCATCGTCTCTGAGTTAGTATTCCTCCAGCTTGAATCTATAAAATGGATGTCTACTGCAAAGCGCTAACTACGTTAGGACTAACAGGATTTATTTCACATTCTATTATTTGTTATTCCTCATAATTTTCCATGTGTCATGCTGGAAGACTGGTGAGGTAATGTGATTAAAGCTCAGAGTTGAACAGCTAAATGTATATTAGCAAATCAATCTGAATTTGTGCATAACCCAATCATGGTCCCACCGGCCTTGGAGGGGAAATTCATTTGCCTACATTATTCCTTAACTCAGTTATCATTTGGGAGAATTGGTGGTGCAGTCACATGTGACTTCAGTATTGGTATGGAAGTACCACTGGATTTTGGAAACATCTGCCCTGAGCTGGTCTTCTCCAGAGTGGCTGGCAGATTTTGCGACAGGCAAGGGGCATTGGAACGTTGCCATGATATGAATGCATTTCAGAGATAGCAACCTTTACTACCTGCCCCTTTGCATTTCAGGTCCCAACACTCCAGCATTTCCCCCTCATCCTCTGTCTGACCCACTCTGTAGACAGTACCTGTGGGCACAACCGGCTCTCAGATCCTAGAAAGAGATGTAGCCAGAAGGAGTTCGTTTTACATCTTTGCTCCCAAAGTTCCAAGGGATTCCCAAGACGATTGAGAAACAATTGCAGGCCCCACATCAGATTCCAGCAAACATTCACTCGTTACTCAAGTTACTCAGCGGTAGGCAAATCTGGGGTGGGCTCTGGGGGCCCATCCTGCTCCGCTGCTCGCTGGAGCAGCACTGTGTTAACAGCCCTGGTCCTCAGAGGGCAATGGCAGCTCCTGGGGCCTCTCAACTGCCCAGCAGTGACTTGGCACATGGGGAGAAGATGGCACATTGAGCGCAGGCTGTGACTTCGTTAAATAAGCTCTCTGAGTGTTCATTCTCATGTGCTCTCTTGACAGTATGATTCTGAAATGATATTGAATCTGTAAAACACCATAATGGCTTTGCATTGCTAATTCTAGAAATTCAGTCCATTCCCCAAGGGCTAACACTCCAATGAGAGGCCTCCGGGCTACTGAGTAAACAAGATGAACCCTCAACGAGCAAAGCAGAGCACTTTTTCTGTACTGGACACAAAAATGCTTTTACACTCCAAACAAAGTGAAAGAGAGATTTTCTTATCTGGATCTGTTTGACTTTCAATATGAAAGTGTCAGAAGCGATTGTTCACCCTGTCAAAAACCACAGTCCTGAGTGCTCTGCTGGTCCATTTCCTATTCCTGTGAGAACACATAAAATCAGACCGAGCAGAGGCAGGAGGAGGAGATGCAGCAACAGCGTGGCAAGGTGGGAGATCACTTGCTGAAGGTAACTTGATAATTATTAGCAATATTATAAAAACATACTCCTCTGCTGTCCAAATGCTGTAACCGAGTCTCGCTTGTCCCTGTGCACCTGCTTCCCACACCTTTGACTGCCTTCTGCTCCCTTTATCTTCTGAGAGCCTTCCTCAAACAGGTAAGGCAGAGCAGGTCTCCCTTCCTTCCCTGTTCTATAGAGCCTGTGCTCACTGGCCAACCAGGGCACTGTATTATTCCACACTACAACACAACCCGCACTCACTTATTATGCGCCCTGTTCTCTGAGCTCCCACAAGGCAGGGTCTGTATCTCATTCTATTGTATGTTCAGGCACTCTGAATCAGGCCTGGTAATTGGTAGATGCTCAATAAGTAGAGTCAACAAGACAGCTGTTTAACCACCACTGATTTGAGCTCCACTTTCATAGTTTCATAGTTTCATGTAACTAGTGAATGTTTGCTGGAATCTGATGTGGGGCCTGCAATTGTTTCTCAATCGTCTTGGGAATCCCTTGGAACTTTGGGAGCAAAGATGTAAAACGAACTCCTTCTGGCTACATCTCTCTCTCTAGGATCTGAGACCCGGTTGTGCCCACAGGTACTGTCTACAGAGTGGGTCAGACAGAGGATGAGGGGGAAATGCTGGAGTGTTGGGACCTGAAATGCAAAGGGGCAGGTAGTAAAGGTTGCTATCTCTGAAATGCATGAAAACTCTTTCATAGAGTTTTCACATTCTCATACAATGTTGCTGAGAACTAGCTGCCTACACAAGGACTACATTTCCTGGAACCCCTGATATTTAAGTGAGTCCTGCCCAAAGTTCTGTCCATAGAAACCTGGACAGAAATTAACACACGGCAGTTCCAGGTCTGGATGAGAATGCCTTCAGTCATTTTCCATGGTAGTTCTTCCCTTGTGTGCTAGCTGAATTAAATAGACAGGTGACAGCTGTGCCTGAATGGCAGCCATAATCATTGATTGCATTCCATGCAAAAGGCAACTGAGGATGTGGGGTTTATTTGTTATAGCACCTTATACTGCCTAACACAATCTACTACCTAATACAGTGGCCGACTGAATGAGCCAAAGCCCGAGCAAATGGGGGTCATTTGGTAAGTATCCATAGGAAAGCCAGTCACAAGGAGGACTTGAAATCACCTTCAGAAGGTCCAGTTTCAGCTGCAGCTCCCCCTGAGTGGACGAGCACAAAGCACCCACGATGATGCTCATGTACTCCTCAGTGTTGATGACTGAGAGCTGCTCCAAGATGCTGAGCGAGGCTCCTCGGTAGAACTCGTCATCCAGGAAGATCTTGATGAAGGGCACCATGCCATGGTCTTTCAGGACAACTGGGGACCAGACAGACAAAATGGGGCTGGAGTAGGGAGCTTTGGTACTTAGTTTTAGTCTTGAGGAATGCTTTTTCTTTAAACTCATTTTGCTACATTATAAGGTTTCTCTTTTGTCTGTTGGTATACCCATTACAGATTTAAATGGGAAGAGGAAAAGAGAAAAATAAGAAGCTGAAATTTTTTAAAAACAACTTTCTTCATCATTGAGAATCTTATTTTTGAAAAAAAAATTGATCAATATCTCCATGCGAGACAAGTTTAAGATAGGAGGAATAAGTTCAAGATCTATTGTACAAGATGACAACTGTAGTTAAAAACGATGTGCCAGACTTCCTTAACATGACTCCCAGAGTGCAAGAAATAAAAGCAAGAATCAATAAATGGGATGGATGCAAACTAAAAAGTTTTTTCTCAGCAAAAGAAACAATCAAGAATGTGAAAAGAGAGCCTACATACAGAGTGGGAAAAAATCTTTTCCACACACACTTCAGACACAGCACTGATCTCCAAAATTTATTAAGAACTTAAAAATCTTTACACCAAAAATACAAAGAACCCAATCAATAAATGGGCTAAGGAACTGGGCAGACACTTCACAAAAGATGATATAGAAGTGATCAACAAATATATGAAAAAGTGCTCATCATCTCTAGTAATTAGAGAAATGCAAATTAAAACCACCCTAAGATTTCATCTAACTCCAATTAGAATGGCTATTATCAGGAATACAAGCAATAACAAGTGTTGGCGTGGATGTGGGGAAAAAGGCACACTCATACATTGCTGGTGGAGTTGCAAATTGGTGCAGCCACTCTGGAAAGCAGTGTGGAGATTCTTCAGAAAACTTGGAATGGACCCACCTTTTGACCCAGCTATCCCACTCCTCGGGTTTATACCCAAAGGACTTAAAATTAGGAAAGTATAGGGATGCAGCCACATCTATGTTCATAGCTGCTCAATTCACAATAGCTAGATTGTGGACCTAGATCAACCTAGATACACTTCAATTGATGAATGAATAAAGAAACTGGATGATGATACATAATGGGGCAGGGGAGGGGTTATGGGGTGGACAAGAGAAGAATGAAGTATGGATGGTATAGAGGAAAATGGGATGGGAGGGAGGAGGGGGAGGAAAGATAATAGACTGAGACAGACAGTCTTACTAGTAGTTAAATGTCTGAGCGTGAACTGAGGAATATAAACTTTAATCAGCACCTCTGGGTAATATATTATAGTCTGATGTTAGCGACTTCCCTCTGCTATGATGAAATAATAACTTCTTACATTTAGTGTAATCTATAAGGATCTCAGGTAAAGCTACCTAAATCATGGAACACACTGCCCATTGATATGACTGTTGGTACATATGTTTCATATTATTTTATATGTGTGTGTGTGTGCATGTGTGTGTATTGCACATACTTTCTTAAAAATCTAGAAGCCACATGATCTTAGGAAGCTAAAAAAAAGTTTATACGGATAGAGCTTCTAAATTGGCTTGGAGATGTCAAATTATGTTTCTTAAAAAGAACTAAAATCTTTACCTGTCTTTCCCTCTTTAGCTGTTTCCTTTTTTCTTTTTTAGATCTACAGTCATTGTAGCAGAATATTAATAGATTTTACTTGAAAAGAGGGGAGGGGGCTCTGTAATCCCATTAATTTAAGCACAGTCTCTTTGCTCACCAACCTTAGTATACAACCTTAGAGGTAAAAAGTGTCATCCAAGATGTCTATCAATTTACTGACAGTCACAGAACACCAACCAGCAGATGGAATTGTCCATAGCGTTGGTACTGGTTATTCCCTGAGTATAACCTTTGAACATTCACAGACAACCAGGAATTAATTAATATTTTACTAAATAATGACAAGGCAAAGTTGACACCATTCTTACCTGCATTCCGGACTGAGCCTTTCAGAAGTGTGACCACAGTTCTCAGCATCACGCAGGTGAGTTCTCTTTCTGGATCCTGAATGCCAGGACTATGCTCTTTGTTTCCTACCATATTAAAATGCAACAAAAAAATGTATGTACACATTGTATGACTCACAAGTTCCAACTTCATTAGTTTCTATTCTCTTAAGAATATGTGAATACAATACTTATTATAAAGGAGTGTGAACCCCAATTCTTGAAATATGACCCTACTACCCTTAAAAGCAGAGGTTCTCTAACTTGAGAACATCAGAATCCCCTAGATGGATTGTTGTTGAAATCCAGAGCTCCATGCTGGGTCCCTCGAGTTTCTGACTTAGTAAGTCCTGGATGAGAACTTACAACTTGCATTTCTAACATGTTCCCAGGTGATGCTGATGGGCTGGTCCACTGACCATGCTTTAAGAAACATTGCCTGGCCTTCTTGATTTTCTTTTCATCAATTTTACAGTTCACCATTCATCCCTGGGAGGGAGCACGGCTCATGCCTGAGCCATTTAGAAACTCAAGAAATTATGTGATAATAGGTGTCCCCACTAAATCCATGAGGGCGAAACCAGGTCTCTGCTAACCATTGAATCCCAGTGCCAGAAAAATGCCTAAACAAGTTGGTAGCTTGACACATTTGGGGAATGAATGAATGAGTACAAGTATGGCTTATTAACCAGGAGATAGAGTACCTATGAATCAAGAAAACACATTGAAAAAACACAAAGCACAAAGTAAGACTGACTATATCAGCTCACTACAAAGCATAAACTCTCCTAAAAATGATCATAAGTCTAGGATTGGACTTAGGAGCGAATAGGTGCCAGAAAGTAATACCCAGCTAGGATAACACAGAAACACTTAGACACAAAGACTGTGCAAAGATTTCTCAGTTAAAAATACCAAGGAAAGCTAATGTGTTAACTTTATTCATGGTGGGAATTAGGGCAAGAAGTTTGCCATGGCTTGAATGTGTCCTCCAAAATTCAAGTGTTGAAAACTCCTAAACTCATACATTTGGAGGTGGGGCCTTTGAGAATTAGGTTGAAATGAGGGCATGAAGGTGAAGACCATGTGATGGGGTTGGTGACCTTATTAGAGGAGAAGGAGAGATCCAAGAATGGAATGCTTTTTCCCTCCTGTCCTGTGCTGCCCTCCACCACATTTGGATGGAGCAAAAATGACTTCGCCAGATGCTTCCACCATGATATCAGACCTCCCAGTCTGCAGAGCCATGAGCTACATTTTGGATTAATAATGCTGATGGTTAACTCTGAATTTATCATGGTAGAAATATTTCATGGTGCATTCAGTATGAGCCTTTTGATATTCTTTCCAGCTTTTAAATGAATATTATGCCTAAAAAAATAATAACAACAAATCATAGCTTCCTTGTTATGACAAAGAGTAAAGGTAGAATTAATAATCATAACATTAGAAAAAAATTTTAAAAACAAAAAAACTCCTGTTATTTTTAAGTTACCCTGTCTGTAGCATATTATGTCACGACAACAGAAAGGGGACTAAGACACAGTTACTGAGCAACAGAAAGACACATATAAGGAGACTGTCCAGGTCCTGGCCCCAAGGACCAGACACACAGAGCATTCTGGAAGCCCTTGTCCTTGGTCCTGATCATATTTGTAAACATTCTCAGCTTGAGGATAGGTCTTTCCTGGCCTCCAAAAGGTGCCTGAGCTCTTCTTGGAGTATCTGTCAGTCTTCCATGCAACATCATGCAAGCGTAAGGATACAGAAACTAACTTTTCCTGAGCACCTATTATGTGCCAGGCACGGCAATGGGTCCTTTTCCTTCAATTCACAGAAGATTCCTATGATGTAGCTATTATCGCGCCGTGTTAAGGAAGCAAGCCCCCAGAGACAAAGTAACTTGACCAAGACCTCTCCACTTGTGAGTAATAAGGCCAGGATTGCAACCCAATCCATATTATTGCCTGGCTCCAACACCCATTCTCTCTCCCTCTGCTTCTTCCCCTCAGACAGGCTCAGGAAATAAACAGGTTGATGATGTCCTTGGCTTATGTCTGAAGCAGAATTCTAAAAGCTCCTAAAAGCCAGAGTCTCCAGGCCCTCCCAGCCAGTTCAGTGGGAAAAGGAGAGGAGGGAAAGGTGAGGAGAGATAAGTGGCCTGGTTCTTGTGTTCCAGCATCTCTCCTCCAGGCTGATTTCACAGAATAGCAGATGTATACAGATCAAGGGAAAGATGTGAGGAATAGGAAAAGGAGTTTTTGTGCCCTATTTCCTATTTGAAAATCACTGCAGGTGGGGAGCTATAGAGTCCCACATAGAGGGTCCCCTGCAGGGCATGTGGTTGGGATATAGTAAAGAAATGAAAGGGCCTAACTCCCATTCACTGTGCACTTCCAGGAGGGCAGAAGGGACCCCAAAACCCACAGGCAGCAAATGCTGCTGAACTTGAGACCCTGGAGTGCAGGGACTGAGGTAAGAGCCAGGGCATATAGCCAAGGAGTCACATGTGGCTGCTCAACAGGGCACACAAAATGGGGCCAAGACTTGGAGGCCCTGGTGACCCCTCTCCCAGTGGGGGACCATAAAGACCAACAGTGCAGAGCAATCAAGGCCATATCACAGAAGATCCAAGAAGAGCATCCAGAACCCTAGAGCTCTCCAGGCTCCGGTTCCACCTTGCATTACTGAGGATCCACAGGTCCCCGGCTATCTCCCCATCTACATACCCAGAGAGTGTCTGGGATTGGAGATATCAAAAATCAAGTATACCCAAGGCCTGGGTTAGCCCCCAAAGCTGATTGAAAGTTGTATCCATCCCTTTTACCTTCTCATGGGGAAGACTGGGAAGCCTGCCTACTCTTTATGAGACCATGCATCTCAGGGATATCTTCTCTGACCCTCATGATGCCCAGTGCCATAAGCATCCTTACTTTCTCTGTCACATCAAGGAGCAGCTGGGTTGGCACCCAGACCAAGTCTGACTAATGCTGATCCCAACCCACTCACCCTTCCCTCCCTATTCTCTGAGGCTGCACCTGACTTCCTCATGATCTTGGCTTGCTTCCTCAGCTGGGCCAGCAGCAGGCCCAGCAGCCCCGAGTCCCTGAAGATGTCAGTGAAGAGGGGGTCACTGCCAGTGATCTTGAGGATGCTCTGCAGTGCCACAAGGGTACAGGATGGCTCAGGGCTCTCCTTGATCAGACGCTGCACCTTCTGCAGGATCTCATGGGGCACGTAGCACATCTTGAACACCAGTGACTCCAGGAGCTGGAAAAAATGCACCTGCACTGGGGTCGGCTTCAGGGGCACAATCTCCACAAACTGTGAGATGGGCTGCAGGGTCCACTCCAGAAGGAAGAAGTTCCGAGGGTTCCAAGCCCACATGGTCTTGATGGCCAATAGGACTTGCATGCAGAGGACTGCGTCACTGGCTTTGTGGAAAACATTCTGCAGAACCTGGAAGGCCTGCAGATTCTTAACAGTCACCCCTAAAGATGAAAACAAGAATAATCCTGCAAGTTATTTATCCTGTTTAGAAATATGTGCTTGCATTATCCTTAGTACACCCTATTTGAAGTTTCTGTTTTTCTAGGTCCTGTGAATATGCATCTATCAAAGTCCAAAAAAGTAATCCTCAGGATATGAAAAAGGCTGGCGTTGCACGGTCAAACATATGTTGGCTAATAAAGCACTCTAACTACGGCCGCTTTGAATGAAGATGTTCCAAGAGTGTCAGATACACACCAGATTTCCAAGAGATATTTGGAAGGAAAGAAAGAAAACTATCCCACAAACAGTCGTTTATATTGACTGCATGTTGAGATGTTAATATCTGGGATAGATTGAGATAAATAAAATATAAGATCAAAAATAATTTAACCAGTTTCTTTTTATTTAAAATTACATGATTTGACTTACATTATGTTTTCATTGGACAGAACTGGTCTGGGAGAATTGTTTTCAATTGATTAAAATCAAATGATGGTAAAGATGACCAAGCAAAATCATTTTCATTTCTATATGAGCTGTTAAATGGATATACCTTCCTAACTCACCCAGCCTTTTTCTTCAGCTGGAAAAACAACTCTCATTCTCTCTCCTCCAGGAGATGCTTCATTAGAAAGCTCCTTCTGCCTTGGATACCAGAGAATTTTCTGAAACTGAAATCTCTGGTCCAACCCTTTGCTGAACCTTATCCATGCCCCTGTGCATCTGCTGAATCCCACCCAGTGGCCTGTCCTAAGCTGGCCCCTGTGGATTTCCAGGCTCCTGCCTCTGCTCCACGGCAGCTCAATTCCCCAGACTCACCCAGCTGTTCCAGGGCACATTTCCTCCCTAGACTGTACTTTTCTGCCTTTAAAGTCTTCCCTGTCATCTCCACCTGGAAAACTCACACTTAGCCTTCAAAACCCCTTCCACCAGGTGCTTCTGTGCTGGGTCTCCTTACTGACCTACAGGATACCACGTCTGTGTCAGGTGTATTTGTCAGCCAGTTCTCCAGCAGACTCTATTCAGTGTGTGCACAAGGGTCTCCAAAGAGGAGTCTAGGGGAGCAGGCACCTGCTTGTTCACCCTGCGCCCACATCTCACACAGTGCCTGCCACACTGAAAGCATCTGTGCGCAGGTTGACTTAATCAATCAACCAATCACCACCTCAAAGCACTAAGAACAGTAATCACTGAATGTGAGCCCAGGTGGTTGATTCAAGGTCATCAGCCTTCATCACGAATATTAGTGTCTCCACAGGATGGGTGGTGGAATCGAAGGCCTCCTCCATTGTTTGAGACAGCCTTTTCCTTTATTAAGCAATATTTCCTCTGAGTTTCACACAAAACAAACTTCCTCATTGTAAAAAGCTATAGTTGCCCATCTGGGAAAATGCATAAAGGGGAGATTTAAGATTCACAGCTCATTTCCCCAAAGGTTATGGCCACATCAGACCCTCCTCCTTTAACAGGTACACACAGGAAAAGGGGGGTCTGCATAGACTTGTCAGGACACAGCACTGACTCTCCTGGGGTCACCCAGAGACACAAGAAGGACCTACCAGAAGTCTCACGGTAGAACTTGAAGCCTTCAAGCTGAGGGTAAGTGATGCTGTCAAACACCTTCAGCTCCGACCTCCCACAGGTTGTCAGCCACACCACTAGTCCAACGAGCTCCTCCAGGTGGGGGTCCACTTCACCCTGAGTCAACCCGTCATACCTGTGGGGACAGATGAGGCCAGCTCCCTGTACTTCTTGCATGGAGCAGCCACATTTGTGCACGGTGCACCTTGCAAGGATACAGAGGCAATGCAGATCTGTCACACTGAGGGAGACCCCAAAGATCTCAAGCCAGAGGCAATATGTCACCAAAGGCAAGAAGAGATGCTGGATAAATGCCACTCTGTTTGCAAACATCAGCCTTAGATCTAAATAAATGCAACCAGAATACAATAATTCCCTCTTATTGGTGTTTTGCACTCCATGGTTGCAATTATCCCTGATCAATCATGGCCCTAAAATATTAACTGGAAAGTTCCAGGAGTAAACCATTCATAAGTTTGAAATACCTGTTCTTTGAGTGTATTGTTATATAATTGTTCTATTTTAGTATTTGATATTGTCATTATACCTATATGGCACCTAATTTATAAATTAAACTTTATTATAGGTATGCATGTTTTTAACATAGTATGTTTAAAGTTCAGTTTCAGGCATTCACTGAGGGCCTTGGAGCATATTCCCTGGCCATAAGGAAAAACTACTATACAGAGGAACCTGAGAAAAACTACAGCTCTATTCAGAAAATGGCCACTTTCCAGGGCTGAATCCCCAAAGACATAAGCTTAGGGCATGAGCAAAGAAGGCTCACCTCCAAAATGACTCAATATTTCCAAAGAGCAATGAAACATCATGGGAAAGAACTGGTTTCAGTAGATTTCCTTCAGCTTACCATGAGGTTGAATAGTGTCTTTGATTTTAGCTGTTTATGCATAGGTGAGCTACCTTGTTCTGCTCATGCAGAAGGGCCTCTCGAGTCTCATTTCACCTCTGATATTTCAAGGGGAAAAGATGCTTGCAGTGTGGCTTCCATTAAATCAGGAAAGAAAGGCAATGAGCTGAAATGGGTGCTCTCCCACACTTCCTAGAACAGGCTTGTTTTAACCTCCTGCCTACAAGAAGTCTTGGAACAGTTGACCATTGATTAAACCAAAGAAATATGTAGAAAATGCCATATAAACTACCACAGTGGCCATAACCAATGGGTCATGGTCCAGACTAATGTGAAACGTATGCACCCAGGGGGACATATGTGATTCCTAGCATCCCTTTGGAGCGAGGTCCTCAGGTTATTGCCATTTAATCACATCCCAGTGGAGACTGAACCAAGGTACTTCAGCCCTCTCATCCAAGTCAACCCCTCTGGGCTCAAAGCCTGACTCTGTTGTGAAATGTGCAAAGCCCAGTGCTAAGTTGTACCCTAAAGAGGAGAAGCAAAGCAAAACCCAGAAGACACATCAGCTAAAAGAGAAATTAGGTAAACCAGTCCATTCACAATAGCTTCAAAAAAAAACCTTAGGAATCAATCTAAAAAAAGAGATTAAAGACCTCTACAATGAAAATTACAGAACACTAAAGAAAGAAATTGAGGAAAACCTTAGAAGATGGAAAAACCTCCCATGTTCTTGAATGGCAGAATTAATATTGCCAAAATGGTCATAGAGTTTTACTGATTCA
This sequence comes from Glaucomys volans, assembly GCA_020662805.1. Classification (NCBI taxonomy): domain Eukaryota; kingdom Metazoa; phylum Chordata; class Mammalia; order Rodentia; family Sciuridae; genus Glaucomys; species Glaucomys volans. Next base: position 42,715 of record JAJEJO010002146.1, read on the forward strand.
ATGCAATTCCCATAAAAACTCCAAAGACATTCTTTATGGAAATAAAAAACTATCATGAAATTCATCTAGAAAAACAACAGGCCCAGAATATTCGAAGCAATCCTTAGCTAGAAAAACAAAACAGGAGGCATCACAATACCAGACCTAAAATTACACTATAGAGCTATAGTAACAAAAATAGCAAGGTACTGGCACCAAAACAGGCAAGACCAATGGAACAGAATAGAATATACAGAGACAAATCTACAAAAATACATTACCTCATATTAGAGAAAGGTGCCAATAACATACCTTGGAGAAAAAATAATATCTTCAACAAATTGTGCTGGGAAAACTAGAAATCCATAGCTAGTAGAATGAAATTTAACCCCTATCTTTGACCCTGCACAAAATTCAGTTCAAAATGGACTGAAGACCTAGGTATTAGACCAGAACCCCTGCACAAACTAGAAGAAAAGGTCGGCCCAACATTCCAACACATCAGCTCAGGAACTGACTTCCTCAACATGACCCCTAAAGTTCAAGAAGTAAAATCAATAATCAATAAAGAGAATGGCATCAAACTAAAAAGCTTCTTCAGAGCAAAGGAAACAATCAAGAGCATGAAAAGAGAGCCTATAGAATGGGAGAAAATCTTTGCTACCTGCACCTCAGGTAGAGCATGCATTTCCAGGGTATATAAAAAATTTAAAAATATTTAAAAAACCCAAATAACCTAATCAATAAAAGGGCAAAGGAACTGAAAAGACACTTTACAGAAAAAGAAATACAGTCAACAAATATATGAAAAATGTTTAACATCTCTAGCAATATACAGAAATGCAAATGAAAACTACACTGAGATTCCATCTCACTTTAGTCAGAATGGCAATTATCAAGAATGCAAGTAATAATAAATGTTGGCGAGGATGTGGGGAAAAGGGTACACTCACATATTGCTGATGGGACTGCAAATTGGTGCAACCACTGTGGAAAGCAGTATGAAGAGTTCTCAAAAAACTAGGAATGGAACCACCATTTGACCCAGTTATCCCACTCCTTGGTATATACTCAAAGGATTTTAAATCAGTGTACTACACTGGTACAGCCATATCAATGTTTACAGCAATTCAATTCACAATAGCTAAGCTAAGGAACCAAACTACATGCCCTTCAACAGATAAATGGATACAGAAAATGTGGTATATATACACAGTGGAGTATTACTTAGCCATAAAGAATGACTTTATGACATTTGCCAGCAAATGGATGCATCTAAAGACTATCATGCTAAGTGAAGTAAGCCAGTCTCAAAAAACCAAAGGTCAAATGTTTTCTCTGATAGGTGGAAGTTAACCCACAGTTAGTCAATAAATTGGGGTTTGGGGATGTGAGGGGAAGATAGAAGTTTAGTAGATTAGACAATGGGGAATGGAGGGAAGGGATGGGGGATAAGAAAAGGAAAGACCGTGAAATGAATCTGACATAGTTTTTCCACATACATATACGAATATAGCACAGTGAATCCCACCACCATGTACATCCATAAGAATGGGACCCTAACTAGAATAAGAAATATTCCATGTTTGTACAATTATATCAAAATGGATTATCCTGTCATGTATAACTAAAATAAAACCAATAAATTTTTTTAAAAAAAAGCTTAAACTGTCAAGGAATTTCCTTGATTTCCATTGCTTGCTCTTTCTAATCTCTAGATACAACCTAAAAATGATCTAGCAAGTCAGAGTGGAAGAAATTAACCCAGACCCAGCTGGGCAATGTCTTTATTTGGCTTTCCCACAGTTCAAGGATCTGGGGAAGAAGTAATTCATTTGCGACTACATCCCAGAAAAACGCAGTAGAGGAGAAGCACAGGAAGCCAGCTTGGGAGCATTATGAAGCCAGTACCTCACTGGACAACTGAGCCAGTCCTTCTGGGGAACTCAAGGAGTGCAGAGCTTTCCCACCCAAGGGGACTTTTGCTGACATAGTTTTACCCATCAGCTCCTGTCATTCATCAGTCAAGAGCTGCCCCTGACGAGTGTCAATTCCTACATATGTCCAGTCATCCAAGCACACAGACAGGGCAGCTGACAACAGCTCCAGAAGGCCCCCAGCATAGACATGTGGGCTCTGACAGGTGAGAGGCAGGCCCGTAGCATGCCACCAAGCAGACTTGATAAACTCAGTATCACTGTCACCCATTGATTTTCAAAGGAAGTGGTCACCACCCCAGTCTGTATGTTGAGTTATCTTGCAGTGAGGGGTCTCCCTGGCCATGCTCCAGGGAGTTTTGCATTTCAGAAGATATGCTGAGATGCTTCAATAACTCTTCCACAATAGCATTCCAGATGATTCTAACGACCGTGGCTGGGATGTTCCCATTTTCTACCCACCACCAAGTGTAAGTACTTACCGCAAAAGCACCTTGAGTAGCAGAGGGTAGCCCTCTGCATTTTCAAACTCCAGGAACAGAGCAGAGGAGATGGGGTAGGAGTCCTTCACAAAGCCCAGGATGAGGCTTACAGCCTCGCTCACCTCGGGAGGTGGGAGAGTGTCTGCCAGCCTGGAGAGGTTCTGAACTGAGAGCCGGACGCAGTCAGCAGCTGTGGGAGGGAAGCACGGCATGCTGAGCACAGAGGCAAGAGATCTGCTGCCCTGGTCCTTCCCTATCCCCGCCACACCTCCGCTCTAAACTGCATGTCAGCACGTGAATGAGACTGAATCCAGAACGTTCTCTACTAACTATTGGATCAAAGGAAGCCTTTCCCAGGGGAAAGGCCATCATGAAAGCCACATTCTGCAGGTCAACCAGGTGACACAGGAGGGGGAAGGAAGCATCTTAGCTCCCTGCTTCTCTTTCCCAGCACATAGGAAAGTCCAGGTCCCTAAGTAACAAGATGCAAAACACAAGACCCGAGTATCCTGGAAGATCTGGAGGAAACAATGTTGGAGCCCAGCATAGAGAGCTGAGCAGGAATTCGCTTGATTAAAAGTGCAGGGAAGGAGCCCAGGGTGATGGTTCATGCCTGTAATTCCAACGACTCAGGAGGCTGAGGCAGGAGGATTGTGAGTTCAAAGCCAGCCTTAGCAAAAGCAAGGTGCTAAGTGACTCAGTGAGACCCTGTCTCTAAATAAAATACAAAATAGGGCTGGGGATGTGGCTCAGTGGTCATGTGCCCCTGACTTCAAACCCTAAAAAACCCCCCCCCAAAAAAAAAGTCCAGGGAAGGATAGATGAATCCATGAAGAGGAAGAAAGGTAAAAGATGGTGTGAAGAAGCCACGGGATTAGAGCAGAGCGATGAGGGCCACAGAGGAGGAGGAAGATGGCTCACCACACGAGGGACCTGGCATCAAACATGCTGGTCACCCAGAGCAGTAGGAAGCAAGGGGAAGGTCTGAGTCAGAAAGGAGAGCCATGAGACTTGGGTCTGAATGGATCCCTGTTCTCAGGGATGTCTCGTTGAGTGGAAACTCCCGAGTGCTGCCAAACCATACCCGTGGAACACGAGATAACGCATGCTCGGTCCCTGAGCAGTGAGGACTCAGAGGAGTCTGAAGCCTGCACACTGGGCAGAAAAGCCCCAAGAGTTGCTGCTGTGGCAGAGGACTGCCCGACCGGCCTTTCCCTCTGACCACCTCTCCTGGCCTCGAAGCCCACAGAAGCCACCCACTCCCTTAAAGAGGCTCTGGGCTTTTCCTCTAGGGGGCAGGCTCCCCACTTTGGTGAAATCTTCTTGAGCAGTTGTTGTCTTGGGCTGCAGAGGACAACATACTCAGAAACCACCCTCACCCCCCAGGATCCCCAAGGCCCGCAACCTTTTCCCAGCTCCTGAGACTCTAGATGGTGGGGAGGACTAACAAAGACTGAGTCACTGAAGCACAGCTCAGCCCTCCACGGTTAACACTGGGCTCTGGCTCACAGAGAGCTTTGAATCTCCACGCTAGGATGATATGTCCTATAGGAAGTCTATTAGGGTCAGAATACAGGCTCGGGGGACTTTCCTGGTTCTCACCATCTGCTGCCCCCCTTTTACTGTAGGAGACCCCAGAAAGAAGACACATCGCAGCACAGGACTTTGCAGACATGCAGGTCTTATAAGCAGCTTGAGACACCAACTTGCTCCCAAAGAGTCCATACCTTGGGGTCAGCCCAAAGGAAGAACTGTCATGTCCCCAAGGTGACTGTTGTGCTCAGCTGCTAGAGCTGAGAGAAGGTTGCCTGGTGGGTGGGAGGTGAGCAGAGGTGAACCTTCCTCAAAACGTCCTCCTTGGAACTAGCCTTGTGAAGGTTCCCTCTCTGCCCCAGGTGGGGCCAGATGCCGAGATGAGGCCCGTACCTTGCCCTGACATGCTGTGAGTCCCAGTGGCCTCCCTGCTTCTCAGCATTGTCTGGGTCCTTGGGAGGTAGATGATGCTAAGAGGAGGCCCTTAGGATTTCTGCTAGAATTGAGTGCTGCAACACCTTGCCTTTGATCAAACCCAAGCCATGATGACGTGATGCTGAGAGCAATGTGGCACCCATTACATAAATACCAAGCACTGTTTAAACGTTTTCTGTATGTCAACTCCCTGAAGAATCACAAGAATTCAAGGAGATTAGGTATTGTTATCCCTGCTTTACACGGATAGAGAACCGAGGCACCAAGTGGTTGAGCACCTGAGGTCATTCAGAAGGTCTGAAGCCTACACACCCTGGCTGGCTGGTTTCAGAGTCTGACTTTCACCCCAACGTGTGCTTCCCAAAGGAGAAACTAAGGTGCTAGCATCAGACATCTCCAGGTTTAAAAGTAGATCTTCACAAGACCTTCTATCACTTTTAATCTCTACTTTCTTAATTTCCAAAATCCATATCAAATAACAAATGAGATGATATACAAATGAACCCAGCACAGTGTTTGGCTGATAGTATGAGCGTGATGAAATGAATTCCCCTTTTCTCCTTCCCCCAATGGGAGCATCAAAATGAACAATGCAACACTTAAAAAACGGAGCCAAGTATTATTGGATATCCACTAAGTGTAGCTGTCCATTCACCTCTTCTTTGGTCCCAGAAATCTATATTGGTGTCACAAGAACATCTCAGAGTCTCACTGTAGAAAGTGGGCCCGAAGCCTTTGCTCTAAGAGTTCAAAGAAAGTTTCCTGGGACCTACCCTGGAGGTACTGAATGATGTTGGGGCTCTGAGCCCTGGAGATTGCCCTCAGCACACAGAAGGTGGGCTCTTTCCAGAAGTAGCAGCTGTGCTCCCGAAGACAGGTGGTGGCAATCAGTAGAGACTGGAGTTCACATCCTGAGAGAAATCCTTCCAGACCCTGAGACTCACTGCAAATGTTGAGTAACATCTGAAGGGGGTGGAAAAAAATGAGAAGAAAGAAAGAAAAGAAAAGAAAAGAAAAATGAGAAACAAAGAAGGTTAGGTTAGGAAGACTCCCTTCTATGACAGGTTTGGTCCCTGCTTCTCTGGAGCATTGATGGACATGACTCAGCAGAAAGGACTAGATTGTACGTATGGTCAATCGCTGTTCTCCACAGAGCCAGCCTGGGAAGTGGGACATGGCTAGGCTCAAGTCTGAATGCAAATCCCTACACAAGTGATAGCTATGTTTTCCAAGTCAGGATAAAGTAGGCCTCTTATCCATGGGAAATGCATTCCAAGATATCACCCAGACATCTGAAACCGGTATAATATTAAATCCTGTATATACAGTGGACCCTCTGTACTTGTGGGTTTCCCATTCATGGATTCAACCAACCAAGAATAGAAAATGTTCGGGAAAAATATTGCATCTTTAATGCAAACACATAATTATTTACTTGTTATTCCTTTAAAAATAGTAAAAATACTTATATAACATTTATGTTGTTAGGTATTATAAGTATCCTTGAGAAAACTGCAGGCATAGAGAAGGTGTGCACAGGTTATGTGAAAATACTATGCTATTTTCTCTAAGATATTTGAGCACCCACAGATTTTGGAATCCACAGGGAATTCTAGAACCAACCCCCAGGGAGACCAAGGGACCACAGTACTATACTCATTTCTATGCATATAGGCTCATGTTAATTTATAAATTAGGCACAGTAAGAAATAAACAACAATAACTAATAATGAATTAGAACAATTGTAAAAACGTACTGTCATAAAAGTTACTTAAAACGTGAATTTTTTGTGGAATTTTTCATCTTGCATTTTCAGGCCAAAGTTGACCACAAGTAACTTAAACATAGATGATAAGGGGAAACTCCTGTGACAGAGAAGTAATTGATTTCAGGGTCATTTTATATGGAAATACAGAAAAATGTCATCAACAATTACGGTATAGAGTTAATAGGACCTTGTACTAAAAAAAAGAGAGGTGTTCCAAAATTCCTGATTGGCACTTGAACTCTACTCTCAAAGATCACAAAAGTTATTCTGCAACTCTAATCAAGCTTCCTTTTCCCTGCTAATCCAGTCTCCAAATGGCTAGCAGAGGGACTTCTGACACCTTCCTGTTCACTTGGGATAAAATCCAAAGCCCTAGTTCGGCTCTCAGAGTCCTGCATGACCCAGTCTGTCTCCTCTCTCACTCTATCTAGTGCAGCTCTCCCCTGAACTCTCAATGGTCTGATAGAACCTCCTTCCAGCTTGGCAAATATTTCAATCCCCTTCCATTAGGATAGACATGTTACCCCTGCTGGCTCCCTGATAGAGCCAAACTGAGCAGCCATGGAGCTGGGCTACAGAGCCCACCCAATTCCAGGCCTCTCTTGCAAATGACTCTTGTTCTCACCTTGGGCCTAGATGATCATTTCTCTGTTCTTCTTACCAATCCTCCGCACTTCCCTCCACCCCACTGGGCCAGGCTACCTTCTGATTCCTGTCAAGGGTCAGCTCTCTGGTTAAATACTATGTCCTCAGAAGAATCTCCATTGATGAATTCACCAATACAAATCAGCCCTCCTGCAATCATTCCCCACACACCTCTCACCTTCCCTTCATAGCACTTACAAAACCTGTAACTACACGTTTATTCATGGATTGTTTTCCCCACCCAATTTACTTCCCCACTTTTCTGTCACCTGTGGGAGTGAAAATTCTGTGCTTACTGCAAAAACCATAGGTCTGGAGTGGAGCTGTACCCAACAGGTGCTCCGAATATTTCAGCAAATGAAGAAATGAAAAGTCTTGAGGAATGCATGCACAGTCTGTCACCTGTGGCTTGCATTCTGCCATGCATCTAAAGGACCTTGAAAACAGGAGCCACAGTAGTTCCCTGAAGAGCATGTGAAAGTCACACAGTAGATTTGCTAAAATGCCTGGTGCAGCATCCTGGCCACCACTCAGAATAGGATTCATATATGGGCAAATGAGACCTAACTTTCAACAAATGCAGGTCAGGTTGACCAGCATCAGTAGAATCAGCCAGAACATGTGCAATGTCCTCCAGTGAGGATGACTGAACTTTGATAATTGGACTGAGGCACACGTTAATATGAATGCACAGGGGCAAAGGCCAGTTGCATTGGAAATTTACTGAAAGACCATGAGTACCTGCTCTGTGTGAGCTGCTGCCCCAGGCACTGAACGCACCAAGATAAGTAAGACATGTATTCCTCCCCACCCTTCCCCAGCTCAGATAGAAGAACAGAAAGAGCTTGCTGAAAAACACAGCATCTCAGAAGCTGAGAAAGCAGAAACTGTCAAGAAGGGAGCCAGGGATGGAGGGGAGAAATTAGGAAGCATGGGAAAGTCAGGAAATGACAAGGAGAAACTATTCGATGCTCAGTGGCCTGAAACATCTTCTGAGAGGAGGGAAAGGGGTGACATCACAGACTAGTTAGAAGTGTAACTGAGGTAACTCAAGCCAGACCCCAGGATGCCAACCCCAGCCCCATCCACAACCTCTGTGACCCCAGAATCCACAATTACTCACAGTTCCTTAATTGGTATAATCTCAGGATGCCAACTCTACATACATCCTGGGATGGCAGAGAAAGCTCATGGAGGTGACCCCCGTGAGCTTCATGGACAGGCAGGTGGACAGTTAGTATAGTGATGCATGTCATTACAACATTTCAGTCGATAGTGGACCCCATGTTCGACATTGACCCCATGAGACCACGATAGAACTGAGAAATTCCTGTTGCCTGGTGACGTCATAATAACATCCTAGCGCGAGGCATTTCTCACGTGTTTATGATAATGCTGGTGTAAACAAGCAAACCGCACCTGCCCGTTACATAGAAGCATGGCACATACACCCTTATACAACGTAGCACTTGGTCATGATAATAAACCACTGTTACTGGTTTGTGTACTTACCATAAGACACTTTTTAATCATTATTTTAGAGCAAACTCCTACTGTGAACACTCTTCCATTACACACTGCAGCAGCCTCATGCATCTCGTGTTTACCACATTTCTTGATTGCATCAAGAGACCACGCAGAGGGCCTGCCCATGCCATCTAGGCCTGCGTAAGTGCACTCTGCAACGCTGGCACGCTGATGAAAGCCCTTAGCCAGCCATTTCTTAGAATGTGTCTCCATTGTCAGGGGGTCTGTGACTGTACTTGGAAAATGCTGGCTGCTGATATGTGAGTCAGACTAAGCATCTTGTTATCAGGTGCCAGGAAGGGTGGCAGGACCCCAGAATGACACCAGAGGAGGAGCTGGGGAGAGGGGAAAGGGGCGCAGGAAAGGGGAGTAACCCTCCTTTCTGGGAGAGCTCAGGGGAGAGGGATGTTGACACAGGATGACATAGGTGGAGAGTAAAGGAGAAAATCATTATTTCAGCTACTCAAGCGTTGCAGAGCAAGGGGCAGAGGGACGACCTGGGCCTTTGGGGTGACAGAGGAGCTTGGGAACTAAGGCTGAGACTGACAAAAGTATCTCCCAGAAGCATTCCAGAGTCTGATCCCGAAAGTGAGGTCATGACCTGAGTATGTTAGGTCCCTGCTGTCGCTTACCTGCACAAACATCCTCTGACCTTGAACATCATTCTCATCCTTTTCCAGAGGAAAGATGAAGAAGAGGTAAAGGCACTGGAGGAGGAGGGCTGGAAGCCCAGACTCAGCCACTCTGCCCAGCGTCTCCTACAAGAGAAGAGCACATGTGACCCCAGATCCAGAGCCCAGACCTGCTCAGGCCTGCCACATCAGTGGGGTCCATGGGTAGGTCACTTCTTTCTGGATGCCATGTCCTCATATGGGAAACACAGGCAATCGTGGGCCCATGATTGGCTGTGAAGGTTGAGCTCATATAGCTTTCACTATGTGTTCAATAAAAGTCAGCTCTTTAATAAGATATGTGGAGGGAGGAGGGAAGCAGCGAGGGAAGAGGGGGAAAAGAGGAAAGGATTGAAAATCAGAATAAATAGCTTCCTAGCCAAACATAACTGCTGATTGTGGACAGTGGCCTCCTGATCAGGAAGGAGGGAAAGTTGATATCAAGTGCAGGCATACCAGCAGGAAGGACCCGAGCAGGGCCTTCCCACCCCTCACCAGATCCCGGACTTCGCCAAGACCTAAAGCAGCATAACAGATGACTGACAGCCAGACAAGCACAGCACCAGGACGCAGCCCAGGCAGCCACACAGAAGCCATGAGGACGGGAGGTTAGCCAAGACGGAAACCAAAGTGATGAGTTTCCTGGGGCTTTTCTTCCTTGGGTTCTGCCTGTAGTTCCTGTGTGTGTGTGTGTGTGTGTGTGTGTGTGTGTGTGTGTGAGAGAGAGAGAGAGAGAGAGAGAGAGAGAGAGAAAGCACATGTGAACAAATGTGGGGGCAACCTATGGGATGTTGTCTGAAAATTTTTCCATTCGATGAACTAACCTAACCTTACACAGAGGGTAAGTTAGAGAAAGAGAAAGGAAGGGTGCACAGTCCAGCCAGAATCTGATGCAGGCTGCTGGGCCTAACCTCCTCCAGGGCCAGGTAATGTCCTCCCTTCCCTTTAGGTGACATGTGGTTGGCTGTGACTCCTGGGGTGACTGTCCCTGGTCTCCCCAGGCTGCATAGGTCAACAGCCAGCCCAGACTTCTCATTGCTTTGGACCAACTGCTCATGGGGGGCAGCCAGCTGTTAGGTGACTCTGTCCCCACTCAGACTGCAGAGCCTGCCCAAGGGGCTGACGAGCCCTGGCTCTGGGCTTCAAGATGGTGACACAAGATGTTTGCACTGAGGAACAGACAAGGTCCTCCCTCTAGTTAGCCTCAGAGATCAGGTTCTAGCCCCCAGCCCAGATAGTGACTGCACACAGGGTCATCACATCCCTACACTTAGATCCAAATGCCACCCAGTGTCTGTGTCCCCCTTGCACTGAGGGCAGCAGCCACCCTGCCTCGTTCCCTGCTGTTCCCAGCACAGGACACCCACTCCTACTACAGGCATGTCTCCTGGCCTGGCCTTCCCTGCCTATGCAGGCCTCTGACCATTTCTGCTAATGGTCACAGCTACCAGGGAAAGTTTTCACTTTAGAGGACAACAGCCATCCACAAGTCGCTCAGGGAAGAAGTCCAGGCTCCTAATCCCCCGTGGGAGGACGTGAGCACAGCCAAGAGAGGTTAGGGCACACACAGCACAGGTGCCCACAGGTGCCTCGTGTTCTGGCTGGTTTATCAGAAAGCAAGCAAGCACGGTGACTCAGAGCAGGGACTCTGGGGTCCGGTGACTGCAGGCACACAGCTAAGCCTTCTTGACACAGCTGCCCTGGTATCTCCATATTCTGCCTCGGGACCCCTGGGCAGTGGTAACTGGTAGTTTGCACAGGACACGTTCCGCCTTCACCAAGGTAATAGTCATATAGGCAATAGTCTCTAAAGATTAATTATTAACCACACGAAACACACTAGAAGAAATGCATGATTATTCCCACTTCTAAAATTAGAAACAAAACCAAGTTAAAAGTCATTTGTCCATGGTTACACACATTTTGTCAATTGAAAAGGAAATATTCAAACCCGAATTTCAGACCCCAAAGTCCATGTTTGAGAGCAGAAGGGAAGACTGGAGAACCATCAGTGTTACAAAAGGAAGACACTCTGGGGATATGCCAACACCCTGTGCCCAACTTCCCTCTTGGAGGAGGGGCCAAGGAGCCTGGAACTCACCGAATCCGTTCCCGTGAGCACATACACCGACTTCAAGAGCAGGGAGCCATCCTGATCCACGTCCCCCTTCCACCGCAGCAACTGCCCTGCCACCACTCGGGCTTGTTCTGGAAGAAAGTGTCACCAACTAGGCATTGCAGCAGCCTGTCTGAACACGTGCCCTCCATTCAGGGCCTCCTCTCCCCATGAGATGAGCCTGAGCACCTGCAGCAGACTCTGGCCTCCTGCCCACACACCCCCAAGGCCACCTGAATCTATACCTAACATTTATACTCTGCTGGATTAATTTCCTTGGAAGACTGCATTTATCACACCATCATGCCTGCTTAGCAACCATCAGTTGCTTCCTGTTGACAATGAGTAGGAATAAGCTCCTCGGTTACTGGATTCCCCAAAATCCAGGTGCTTGACCCCACTGCCTATATCCCAGAGCCCCTTATATTGCAAGAATTCCAGCAATCAGTGCCCAAATTCATCCTTCTGCATGGAATTCCCTCCTGCCCCTCAGCCCACAGCCACCATGATATTCTGCTTGGCCTCCAGGGTCCAGCTTACATGAGTGCAAGAGGGCAATGAGGAGACCCCACAAAAGAGACGCACTTTGATTTCTCTGTCTTTTCCAGACTGAGCTCTCCACTGGACATAGCTGTACCTCTGATCAGAGCAAGTCTTCCCAGAGATCTTGGTCCTGTCTGTATATGTGTGTGTCTGTATGGGTGTGGTTTTTGAGTCTCAGTGGTATACCTCTGTCTGTTTTCGTGTGTAGTGTGGATGTTCACGTGTAGTATTTGTGAGTAGTGTCTCTGTGTGTCTGTGCGTGTCCTTGTGCATCTATCGTATAATATTTGTTAAGTATTTGTGTGTGTCTCTGTTTCTCTGTGGGCAGTGCATCTGTGTGACACTGTGTGTTTGTAGTATCTGCATGTGTGTCTGTGTGTATTGTATTATGTGTGATGTATGTTTGTGCGATACATATAGTGTGACCACATGCATGTGTATCTACTGTCCTGGGAACAGCAGAGCTGCCAACATCCCCTCCTCTTCTCCCCTGCTTTTCCCTGTCTCCAAGGCACTCAGGGGTAGAGTGGGCATCATGCCCTTTGGCAAACACTACTTTCCTCCAGGAGAAGACAGAAGGGCTTAGAAAGACCCTGGGCAGGTTTTGCAGGGCTGCTTAGCTCTCCACAGTGTTCCCCAGCACCTCTGTTCTCTTACCTGCAGGTTTCCCAGCAAGGGCCTTCTGTACTTCTTGGGCAAGCTGGTCAGAAACATCTTCTGCTAGCTTTTGGAGACTGGGAAAGCAGATGATGCCCACAGAGTGTTCCCAAGCCTGACATGCGACAAATAAGATTCCGTCAGAGCTATCAGCACTCTAAGCAAGGCATGAGAACCACCTGGCCTCTCTTCTGATCAGTTCACGCCAATGACTCCACTCCCTTTCCCAGGTGCCTCCGAAACGCCACCCAACCACCAACCTCACATCTTTAACCAGGATCTCACACCATGCTCTAAATTCCTTAGCTTCCTGCTGAGCTCGAGGCCCATACATCCATTGCCTCTGGACACCTTCCTTGAATGCATGCTTCTGAAATGTCAAGCACACAGACCTCGGTCCACCACCATCCCCCAAAACCTGATGCATCCTCAGGGAATGACCTAGCCAAGTACCCAATTATTCCAGTGGAAATCCCAAGAATGATTCACTAGGTCTCCCTCCACTTCCTCCCTTACCCAGTCAATTGCCATGTCTCACTGATTCTCCTCTTATCCATTGTCTTAGTCCCTTTCTGTTACTATAACAATATACTGGGGACTTCATATAGAAAAGAGGTTTATTTGGCCCATGATTTTGGAGGCTGAAAGTCCATCTGTTTGACCTCTGATGAGGGCTCCTCAACTACATCACAACATGGTAGAGAATCAAAGAAACAAAAACATTCAGAAGGGACCAAGCACATGAGGTGCCTTGCTTTATAACAACATGTTCTTTTTTTTTTTTTTTTTTTGGTGCTGGGGATTGAACCCAGGGCCTTGTGCTTATGAGGCAAGCACTCTCCCAACTGAGCTATATCCCCAGCCCCACAACATGTTCTTATAAGAACTCTTTCTGGGAGATCAGCATTCATCCCTTCTGAGAGCAGCGCCCCCATGACCTAATTCCTTTCCATGGGCCCCATGTCCCACAGGTTCCATCATCTCAATATCACCATTACCTTGCTGGACCAAGCTTCCAGCATTGAACCCTTGAGGGACATACTCAAACCATATCCAAACCACAATTTTCAAATCTTACACAGATATCTAAGTATTAATCATTCATTTATTCCTTTAGATTAATTCTACAAAGTGGGGTTGCAAGTGAAAGAGTGTACTTTTTTTTTTTTGCTTTAGTACATATTACAAACTCATTCTCCAGATAATATTTGCCACATTAGATTCCACAAGCTCCACGTGAGAGCGTTGGTTTTCTACACCCACACCCATGTCGGGGATTCTCATGCTTTTTCATCTAAAATGAAAAATCTCATCAAAAAAGTATCTCATCTCAGTTGCAGTCTTTACGAGAGTGAACAAATGCTTCTCTGTCTTCTTGAATTGCCTGCTTTTATTCTTAGCCTATTACTCTTTTAGAGTTTTCATGAGTTTCTAATTTATTCAAAAAGATATATATTGCATATATATACATATACATAGATATGATAAATGTTAACTTTTGGTCTATAACACAACTGCAATTTTCTCAAACTTTTCATTTGTTTTTTAATTGAGAGTTACTTGGTTTGGTTGTACAGAAATCTGAAATTCTTATGAAATGAAATTTCACCATCTATTCCTTCATCTTTTGGCTTTTGTTACAGGTTTAGGAATTTGTTCCTCAGTCCCAAGTTGTTGTCATTAATATCTTCCTTTTTAATTTTTAAATTTTTTTCTTATCTGTCACTTCTCCATTTCTATCTTATTTGGTTGAATTTCCCCCTTTTTATTAGGACACTATTAATGAAAGTCACACAACTTTTAAAATTCTGGTTGGAACACTAGATCCTTTACAGGACTCCTTCCCAATTTCTGTAGTGATCCTGTCCGTAAGTCTGCTTTTCATCAGAGTCTCTTCATTCAATCATGCTGTCTCTGGCTGAGTATGCTAGTCCTGGTGAGGAGGCTTTCTCCAGGTTAACAGTAGTGGGGAATGACTGCTTTGAGCCATGTTGGACCTGACGTCCAGGAGATTCCCCATCTCTAGTTCCTACCAGGAGGGCAGGCTGCTGAACACACTCCTGGAACCAGTGGTCTCCATGAAATGCAATTTTCATGGGCTGCCATCCCCGTGTCTCCACTCACCACCCATAGTGAACTCAATTCCTGCCCAGAAACCTCATAGGGTACTTTCTAAGCTGAGTTCATCTGTCTAGAAAAGGTAAGGAGCATATAAAAGTCCCAAAGGGAAATAATTTCCAACATTTTTTGTTATGACATTATATTTGTTTTAAAAAGCTTTTAAAAGTCTTATCTCCATTAAAAGACACCATATATAAGTGATATATAGATACAAGCCATAGATTTGCAATGCATCTAACCGACCAAGGATGGGTATCTAGACTCCTGTAAATTGAGAAGATTAAAAAAGAACCTGATTTTTATGTAAAAGATAAAATAAATAGTAAATTATGAATGATCAGAAAAATGCAACTTAAACCTCCTTGAAATATTTTGTATTTTTCAGTTAGGGCAAAAACGAAAAGTCTGACAATACCAGATGGAGAAGAAGATAAGGGCCCAGCATTCTCCTGATGAAGTGTAACTTGGGAAACCCTTTGAAGATGTTTTTAGCCCAGATGAATAAATTTAAAGGGGCACATAACTGGGTATATTCCCTAGAGAAATGCTGGTACATGACCTGGACAAGAAATAGCTATGTGACCACATCCGCAATTGTGAAAACTGGGGAAATTTGAATATGCATCAAGAGGACCATGGATGAATCATTTGTGACATGTTTATATAAAACAATACCAAATAGTACCAAAAATATACAGCCAAATGCATCAACATGGATAAACCCAGAAATGTCAAGTGGAAAAAGCAGTGGTAAAATCATATGGTGGCATGAGTCAACAAAAACCTTTAAGATGGTATTGTATATCACTGATGTGCATCAATGACAGCATCTAATAGAAATTTGCATCTGCACTGGGAATGGTGCATCCCAAATCCAAGACAGGGGTCACCTTGCACAAATGGGCTCAAGAATGTGTACATAGGGGACTTTAGTTTATCTGGCATGTTTCATATCTTAAATACTAGGTGGTGAGCATTCATAAGTTGTTTTGAGTGACACTTTGTATGGGTCTAAATTTTTTATTTTGTTTTCTACCCTTTATAAAAGGACTGGTTGATCCTTTCCTTTGTAAATAAAAAAGAAAAGTAGCACATTACAATTTTGCTAAAACAACAAGAATGTTTGGTTATTGTTAAACACTGTTGGACATAATAAACTTTCAACAAATGCTTAATAAATGAAGAAAACAATTGTGAAATCCACAACACACAGTAGCAATAGTCAAAAGTATGTCATGTTGGTCTTGTGGGTCAGGCACTTATACACGTTATTTTTACTAATCCTCACAACAAAGCATTGGGGTTTGTATTATTATCATACCCACCTTGCAGGCTGAGCTTAGATTAGGTACAAAGGCTCAGCATCAAGAACTGAATTACTTCATACACGTGGAACATACCCAAGTAACATTTGCACGTGTATGAACTTAAACTCACCCCTAGAAACCAGTGGTCACTCAGACATGTTAACACTGGAAAGGAAAAGTCAGTCTTTCAGGCTTGGAATTTCTGAAGTAAGATGACTTCCCTCTCCAGGACCACAAACTCTGTTATGATGTCTTTCTAACAAATTCCTGCGCCTCCTCTCTGCACTTGCAAACCCTTCAAAGACCAATTTGCAGGCAGTTGCCTCAGAAGCATCTATATTGTCTCTGGAGCAATGGGACTCCAGGAGGCACTCCACAATAACGCAAATTG
This sequence comes from Glaucomys volans, assembly GCA_020662805.1. NCBI lineage: Eukaryota > Metazoa > Chordata > Mammalia > Rodentia > Sciuridae > Glaucomys > Glaucomys volans. Next base: position 58,828 of record JAJEJO010002146.1, read on the forward strand.
GGCCACTGTGAGTTGAACAGTAATTGTACTGTCAGCCAGATCTCCCAAGGCTCAGGCTCCTTCCTGGGACCACAATGGGTACTTCTGGAGACTGCTTTAACTCTTTCAGGTCACCAGGGTGCTATTTGATGCACAGAGCCAATCAGTTACGAAATGGTACCGTGGAGACCCCAAAGAGTTAAGGCAACTTCCAAAAGACCCTAATTTTTCCCCCAAACTGGGATTTGCATGCTGGGAGAATATTGCTCAATATTTTAAAAAACTTTTATTTACTAACATTATCTAAGCTGCATGATCATGCCTTGTGACTGTCCCTTCTCATGGAAGAAAAAGAAAGAAAACAATGCTTTAGACTCCAGACCAAAGCAAAGAATAACAAAAACTCTTGAGGAGATGGGGGGGAAAACCAGCTTTTGAATGACAAGGGAACCTGGTTGGTTTTCCAGCCTGACCACAATGTTACTATCGTTTCATTATTAAGGAGTTTGGGGGCTTTGTCTTTAAAAGAATTTCAACCATTTCTGAGATTTTATGTGAGGTTTCCCTGCTAATGTGACATAGAGGACAATCTCCTTTGTAAATTTAAAAAGGCAAAGAAAAAGAGTGTGCATCAAAGCTTTGCTAAAACAGAAATAATGTTATTCTCCCAAAGTGGGAATAAGCTGTGTTTGAAGCCCTACTTTAAGGTAGAGTAGAATTGGGAGTGAACAAGGAGTGAGGTTTACCCTCTCTGTCCCCTCTGGACACCACATTTGAAAATTATTGCTGATCATCTTTTTCTTTCCCTTCTTGGTATCAGGATTGAACCCAGGGGCACATAACCACTGAGCTACAACCCCAGCTCTTTTAAAAATATATTTTATTTGGGGACCGGGTCTCACAGAGTTGCTTTAGGGCCTCATTAAGTTGCGGATGCTGGCTTCGAACTCACAGTCCTCCTGCCTCAGCCTCCCAAGCTGATAGGATTAAGGGCGTGCACAACTGTGCCCAGCTGGTTATCCTTTCTATTACATTTAATGTTACTTAACTTTCTTCAGGGGTCAGTTAGATCCATCCTTTGTTTATGTAAGAATGATTGATCACATTGAAAGAAGTGAACTCTGTACTATTGTCTGAATGGTTAGCCTAAGGGTCTCTTTATGTTACCCACAATTACAGTTACCTGCTCTTGCATGACAACCCACCCCAAAATTGAGTGGCTTAAAATAACAGCCATCATGTATTTTGCCCATGGATCTGCAATTTGTTCAGGAGTCTGCATGGTTTTTTGGTACTTTACTCAACTAGGAAAGCTAACAAGGCTAAGCGATCCATTGTCAGGACGGTGCACTCACCTGAATGGGAAGTTGAGGATGCTGGCTGTCAGCAGCAAGTACATTTGCAAGGTCAGGGGATTTCCTTCCTTCCTTCCTTCCTTCCTTCCTTCCTTCCTTCCTTCCTTCCTTCCTCCCTTCCTTTCTTTCTTTCTTTCTTTCTTTCAGTGCTAGATATTGAACTGTCTCACTGAACTACATACCCAGCCCCTTTCATAGCTTTTTAAAGAAAGGGTCTCCCTAAGTTGCCCAGCCTGGCCTCAAATTTATGATCCTCCTGCCTTAGTCTCCTGAATACCTGGGATCACAGATGTGTACCATCTTATCTGCCGAGGTCGGGGGCCTTCGTTCTTCTCTACATAGGTCTTTACTCAGGGCTACTTGGACTTCCTCACTATGTAGCAGCCAAGTGACAGAAAGGGAAAGCCCCCCAAGGCTTGTGCCTAGAGATGTCACTTCCACCCTGTTCCATTAGCCATGCCATCACAAATCCCACCTAGATGCAAGGGGAGACATGAACCTTACCTCCTGCATGAAGACGTGTGAGTCCATTCACACCATGCCACCCCAAGATAATCTGTCCCATGTGTTGAGGGATTTTACTCTAATTTCTGGGGATTCTCTAAGGTCTGTGTCTTCCTGCTTTCTCTTAAAGTACATATTCTATGAATAATCTTCAAGAACTACTCTGTGACTCTAGCTTCCCCAGATCTATTACCACGGAATATCTCTATGCAAAGTGAAGCCCTGGAGTGCTTCCCTCCTACCACAGCTTGCTCAGTCACAGGCCAGAGCCCGCCCATGCTTGCTAGAGGGATGCCTTCTTGCCTTGACATGAGAGTCTATGGGTCCTGACAACCAAAGCCCAAGACTCTCAGCAGGAGAGCAACAGTCTATGAATCCTTCCTAGAAATACTGCCCTGCACACCACAGATGTTACGGCCCTGTGCTGTTTCCTGAGTAAGGTAATAAAACCCCTTCCCTGATATATTCATGCATGTAGGTAGCATAGTTTCATTCTTCTTTATGGTTGAGTAAAACTCCATTGTGTATACATACCACATATTCTTTATCCACTTGTCTATTGAGGATCATGCACACTCATTCCATGACTTGGCTATTACAAACTTAATGCACCAATTTTAAAAATAAATTAATAGAAGGAAGTTCAATAGAGTAGAGGAAAAGGATCAGGGGGAGGAAGGAAAGGAGAGGAGGTAGTACTGGAAATTGAAATGGAGCAAATTATATTATTACATGCATTTATAAACATGCCAAAATACACCACAATTAGGTATGACTATAATGCACTAAAAGAAGTCACTTCCCTGTTTGCAACATCCTAGAGTCAGCTGTCCAAACATCATGTGCGCAGTGGGTGATGTTCTTTTTTGTGTCCAAGGAAAAAGTAGGGTGCGTGTAGGCAACATTGTCCAGTGAGTCATGGGCTAGGGAAACAGAAACTACATACGCCCATCCTACAAACCCCAGTGCTGAGCAAGGGGGCCTAATGGTTAACAATTCAGACCTGAGACAGACAGACTGCTTGGGTTAAGTTCCACTCTCTGCTAAAAACTGGGTGACCTTGCTCAAGTTACTCAACCTCTGTAAACTTCTCTTTCCTCACTTATAAATAGGATAAAAATCGCATCTATCTCACAGGGTCGTTTTGAAGACTTTTAAACACTCAACAAGTGTGTGCTTTGCTAGTTAGAGCTCTGTGAATATTACCTAGTTATCATAATTCAAGCCATCATAAGTCAGTGATCGTCAGCACACAGTGTGAGCAGCAAGGTCAGAGACAAAGCAGGTGATCTTAAAAGAAAGAAAGGAGGACAGAAAGGCAGGCTTGGGGGATATGACCCGACAGCAGGACTGAGACACTGGTCAACTCACCCTGGCTAAGAGTTCCGCTTTGACCTACCAAGAGGCGCGGTGAGGAGGAGCCTGCTGTTCCAAATGGACACGTGCTTTCTGGTTCACCCTCCTCGGGCAGCTTCATAGTGTGTTTCCAAGTCTCTGAGATTCCATTAGGCCTTTTTTTTTTTTTTTAAGCAAATAACCAAATCTTGAGTGGATTAAGCAACCCTGCGGTCATTCTTCAACTGAGGAGGCCATGAGTCTGGGATTCACCACAGAATGAGCCAGGCCCACCTTTGTGCTTGCCTAACAGTTAATGCAGTTACATGTAAACAAAGACAGGAATAATTGACATTATCCTTTTTTCCCTTTTTCTTTCTTTTTAATATCACCTTATCCCTTTTTTGTGTTTCAATTAATGCATTATGATTATACATAATAGTGGGATTCATTGTGAAATTATGTTCATACAAATAACATAACTTGATCAACTTCATTCCCCTCCCTCTCCTTGATCCCCTTCCTCAACTCAGCCAGTCTCCCTTCTGTTTTCCTAAGGTCTCTTTCATATTTTTTCTCCCTGGCTTCCACACATCAGAAAGAATATACAACCCTTGACTTTCTGCATCGGGCTTATTTCCCTCAACACGATACTCTCCAGTTTCATTCATTTTCCTGCAAATGACATAACTTCATTCTTCTCTAGGGCTGAATAAGATTCCATTGTGTACATATAAAACATTTACTTTATCCATTCATCTGTTGATGGACAGCTAGGCTGGTTCCTTAACTTGGCTATTGAATATCACCTCGCTGTGCTCAACCCAAATTGTATACAAATGGTCACTCATTTACAACAGTTCAACTTACAATTTTTTTTTACTTTTTGAGGGTGCAAGAGTAATACACGTTTAGTACAAACCAAACTTTGAATTTTGAATTCTGATCTCTTCCTGGGCTAGCAGCACACAATGCGACCTGTCTTGACGCTGCCAGCAGCAGGGAGCCGCAGCTCCCGCTCAGCCACGTGATCACACACGCTGCAGTGTACTGTGCTGAGCCGTGGTGTTGGGCAGGTTAGGTAGATTCAATGCATTTTTCCACTCGCAATGTTTCTAACTTATGATGGTATAAATTAAACGAACCTAGGGTGAAATGATGTCCTAGGCTCAAACAGTTAGCAGATGACAGAGGAAGACTCAAACCCAGGAGCTCTGATGCCCAGGTGAGCAATACTGTCACCAATGATATCTAGGTAATATTCCTGCTGGGTGTTTGAAGGAGTCACATGGGAGAAAATAAAAGAGAAAGGGAAGGCCTCTGAAAAGAAGATGCCAAAAAAACTGCTCTGAGAGAGTCTGCTACACAAGACAAGGTCCATATCAAATCTGAAGACTCATGAGGCTGAAGCAGAAGAGAGTCACAAAGGAGAACACACACAGCTGTCAATCTTCCTCCAAGCTCTGACTGCACACGAGTCACCTCTTCCATGTTGGGCTGACTGAGAAAGATTCTGGTCCAGTGAGCATCCCACACCCCAAGAATATAATCCTTTCCAAGCAGGGGCGACAATTCAATACCTCCTGGTGTACTTTGTCTACATAGAAAAAATATTCCAGATCACCTTATTATTCCTCAGGCCCAAAGTGAAAAGAATCAGGTATAGAGTCAAGTTCTTACTGGGGAAAGCCATTCAGGATTCATATATGCACTCAAATCCCAAGCAGGACATGGTTTTCATGACAACCAATGCATGCACAAGGCTTTGACATTAACCACCCAATTTAGATTCTGATATTTGCAAGGCATAGACACCTTGAAGGACACTGCTTTATGGTTATGTAACTCAGGACTGAATAGTTACAAGCTAGACAGTTTGCATGAGGGCCTGTATTCCAAGGAATGTTCTCAGTCCTTAGATACACCTCAGTTTTCCTCTGCACTACACCTGAGAAAAACTTCCCATCTTCCCCACATTCCTTTCCACCATCAGCTCTCAAGTAGGAACACAGGAGGCTCTGACTGGCAGGATTCTATCAGTCAGAACTTAATAGAAACATCAGGTTTGTAGACATTGTAGGACTTAATTAAAAAATTAGATATTAAGAAAACAGTGAGAAGCCTGTAATGTTCACCTCTATAGGGTTCATTGGAGATGGACTCCAGGGATCCAAAGAGAAGCTGATAGTGTCAGCAGTTTGGGAAATCATGGAGGCAGGACCTCAAGTGTCCATGCACACATGCAGTTAGGACCCTGGAGGCTGGGGACAAGGCAATGCAGGGCATATGTGTGTCCCATGTGCTTTGGACTTATCTCACCCTCACAGATTCTCAGCAGAATATTATTGATTTCACTTTACGTATGAGGAAACCGAAGTTCAGCAAGACTTAGTAACTTGCTGAAGGATGCACAGCTAATAATAGATGAAGTCAGGACTTGAACCCTGTTCTGTTTGACTCAAAAGCCATGTGTTCAACAAATGACCACAATGCCTCCAATTACCAGGACAGGGGTTGTGAAACATGCATCAATGTCAAGGTAAGTTAAAATAGGAAACACTATATGTAGGATCACAAGCTTAAATGCCTATGGGATGAGAAAACACAAAGGAATATGTTTCACCCATGGATTGAGTGACAGATGTTTGGGGGACTGGGATAAGGTGAGAGACCAAGACCTTCTTCTCTCCAAAAGGGGTCCCTAGAGGTACTTTCTATCCAGTTGTTGGTATTATATCTACCAAAATTTTGAAGAGAAATTGGAGATCTGATTTTCGTATTGTTTTCAAGCCCCTCTGTTTTTCGTTACAGCAGCATCAACAGACTAAGACAGCTCTGCCCAGAGCAGCCAACCCGAGGCCACTCTCATTAACGTTAAGAGTACTGGCTGGTTTTCTTCATCCCAGAAGTATCCCCAAAGCACTGTATCACCTTACAGTTTTAAAAGTAAGAACAGTGGGCAACTATAATTAACAATATCTTTTTGTATATTTCCAAGAAACTGGAAGAGAGGATTCTGCAGGTTCTCACCACAAAGACACAATAAATCATTGAGGGGATGCTTATGGTAAATCTCCTGATTTGATCATGACACGATGTACCTATGTATTGAAACAGCACATTGCACTCCATAAATATGTACAGTTATTATGTGCCAATTAAAAACAAAATAAAGCTTTTTAAAAAGTGAAATTCTGACCTTTAGGAACAGGGGGAGAAGACTCAACAGACTCTTCCGACGTTCATCTGCACTCTCATGTGTCATCTGCTGGTATTCCAGAAACTTCCTTTCCAGAAGATCCCAAAGGTCGGTGGGACCAGGGGACTGCCCTCCAAGTGGGAACTCAGGCTGCACAGCAGGAGACTGGCCTTCATTTTTGAAACCTGGGTCCTCAGGTCTGTCTTCAGCCTTTGAGAGATCTTCAGCCTCCATGCTTAGCAAAGCAGATCTGAATTCAGAACAAACAGAACTAAAAGTCCTGCCTCATCACACTTCCTGATGTCACTGCTTGTGGGGCAAGGTACAGTATTCATTCAGTGCTCAGTTCCTATTGAAGATCGTTCCTCAAGAATCTGAAACCAACTAAAATCAGGAAGACATTTTTTAAAAACAGATTCGGGTTTGGACGTGATTGACAATCAGCCGTGTGCTGGACTCATCCTACAGACCCCCAGATACCAGCAGAGAGAGAGCTCTTATTTTCTGTACAAGACTAAGGAAACCAATGGAGCCACGACATACAGGCCACTAGAAATTAAGGTGGAAAACAAACCTTTAGTACCAAGACCTGTTTGATTGTATGACCTCATGCTCAATAAATAAGAGACATGTAAATATTTTACCAGTGTCTATAAAGGCAAGTAATTCTATTAAAAATTTCTTTTATTTTTTATTCATCATTTAATTAAGATATCATTCTTACACTCAACAACTGACCCACTTAGCATTGTGTGATTTGATGGCGTGGGGTATGTTACATCATGAACTTTTTTATATCATGGTAAAATACAATTTTTTGCCGTTTTACCCATTTTCAAGTGCAACTGAATGCCATGAAGTACATTCACAATATTGTGCAACCATGACCACTATTTATTTCCTAAACTCTTTTTATGGGCTTGTCATTCTTTATCTAAATAGTAACTTCCTTCTACTGCCTGAATCTGAAGAAATGGATTCTTCATTCTCAGCGTTATTTGGTTCACATTCAATATTTTTAAAGAACTTTGACCTCAACATGAACCTTTAAATCAAGGGGCTTGCAGGAGCCCCTCTTCACATGTAGACAGGCACAATTATGCAGGCCAGTTTGACTCAGTAGACACCAGAACAAGAGCTTATCTGGTGAAAATGGCCAAAGATTAACACCTGAGAATGAAACTCTGGAGTGTGCTTTTATTTGTGTGCTTGACTTTTCAATTGTCAAAATATTAGCTGGGTCCTGATTGGCTCAGAGCATAACAAAGGTTTGTGGTTGGCTCTTCTGGAATACAGTACACTCCAAGGAGACACCAGAAAGTCCAGGCGCCTTGCGATAAGCCCTCCCCAAAGTCGAAGTAACCATGGGGGGAATTCATCTTGAAGTCAGTCAGCATCCAACTGTTACAGGGTAGTGACCAGATAAAGGGACACACAGAGGCAGCTTAGCTAGTACTTTGCTCTCAGCTACAGCATCAAAAGGGGTACATCACACTTTATTTTTAATTCAGACATACAGTCCTAGAAAGCTAGAATAGAGTTAGAACTACGTCATCTGGCAAGGCTAACCATTCCCCTCTGAAATTTTCTCAGCCTTTACATGCATAAAATTCTATAGCCTGACTCCTCTATTTGCACATGCTTCTTTCAGATTTCATTTTCAGAAATCATTTTGTTGTTGTTGTTTAAATCAATAAACAAATTGTGGTGTAACCATGCAATGGAATACTATATAGCCATAAAAAATGGAAGCTACTACTGATAAACACACAAATATCAAAACATTATGCTGAATGAATCAATACACAAAAGACTTCAGCTAAATGATTTCATTTTTGTGAAACTATAAAACAAATAAATATAATCTCTACTGAATGAAAACAGTTGAGTTTTCTGGCACTGAGAGTGGGGATGGGCGAGTTTACTAGGCAGGGTCACAGTGAAATTTTTGTGGCTACGAAAATGTCTACATATTGACTGTGGTGGTGGCTACATGTGTGTGTATATTTGGCAAAATGCATGAAATGTAAGCGTAACAATAATTTTGCTATGGTTTCAATCAAAGGCTCTCGTGTTAAAAGCTTGGTTCCCAGGGTGGTGTTACTGGGAGGTGGTAGAGCCTCTAAGAAGCAGGGGGCCTGGTGGGAGGGCCTTGGAAGCATTCCCTGGAAGGGGATTATGGGACCCCAGACTTTTCCTCTTCCTTTTTCACAGTCAGTCATGAGGTAAATTGGCCTCCTCTGGCACCACAGCTCCAAAACAACAGGTCCAATCCATCATGGACTAAAACCTCCCAAACTGTGAACCAAAATAAACCTTTCCTCTAAGTTGATTTATCTCAGGTATTTGTTACCTTAATGGAAGTCTTACTGACACTGGTGCATTTTATGTACATAAATGGCATCTCAAAGTCAGTAAAAAATTACATGGAGAGTGTTGGCAAATGTAGCAAAGCAGAATGGGAAACAATATAAAATTAGAAGCAAAATCATTTTCCTTTCAATCCCTAGTTCTGAAAAACAGACAAAAAAGAAGAAATCATTTTCTTATCACAAAGTCATGTCAGTTCATTGTGAAAAATTGGGAAGGAAGAAAATATCAGGAAGAGTATAAAACTTGCCTGTTCCCAAAGAAATGATTCCTGATATTCCTGCTCTTATCTATAATTCTATAGTTTAATAAGAACATACTTCCAATACTGTTGAGCAAACTTTATATTTATACTTTGCTCTTTTGGGGTGATTGGCAGGAATTTGGGGTAGGCTTACTAGGTTTCTTTTTTGGGTTGGCCCTCAGGGGCGAAGTTGTCCACACCTCAGTCTCTTTCCTCATTGAGAAAGCTCCTTATGGGCTTTGCTTGCTCCTTCACTCCGTGGACTTCCACTCCTCACTCCCAGTCCTTCCTCCCCTCCCCTCCCACCCCACCTGCTTGTTGGGTGGTGTTCCCGTGCCAGGGGCCATAGAAAGCATGACCAGAGGTTCCGGCTTTCCAAACACCTGCATTTCCAGCTGCCGAATGGTCTTCTGCATCCTCCTGTGTCACTCTGCACTATCAGTCCTCACCCCTGATCCTGTGGCTGTGTGTTGGTCAAGTCCATCAGGCATCGTGCACCCATTCACTGGTTTGTTCTCACAGGGACTGATGGCTAGATAACCACAGCGATGCCGTGGGGGACATTCCTATGCAGGGCCCCTCATGGGGCTGCAGGTGACTGACTGGCTCTGGGCAGGCACTCAGGAGGAGCAGGACTGAGTTAAGGACATATGTCTGCTGAATCCAACCATGTACCACTTAGATGCCTCCAGAAAATTGGAACCAAGCACCTTCTCTACCCATCTGAAGGCCCCCTGTCACTTCATTGTCACCCCTGATTGGCATCACCCTACTTTCTACTGGCTGCCAATCCAACTGAAGTAAAGGATCCCTCATTGTCATGCTGATGCATTTCCCCAAATTACTGAGCACAAGCATTCCTTCATGTGCCTGTTGGCGTTTGGGGTTCCTTCTCTGTGATCTGACTACTCATAATAACCTTTGCTTGTTTTTCCTTTCTTGTCTTTTCTTGTTGCATTACAAGAGTATATTCTAGAAGTTAGTTTCTTGCCAGTTTAAAAATTTGCAAATATCTTCTCTTGATCCATTTCTTTTACAAATTGTTTCATAACTTTCTTTTTTGTCACAACACATCTTGAATATTTTTCATTTCATTTAAGATCTTTGAAGCCTTTATTTTTAATTATCTTTGTGGTAGTCAAAGAGTAATATTGATGATTTATTTAATAATCCCATGCACCTGAGCATGTAAGTGATTTCCAGTTATTCACTACTAAAAACAACTCTGAGATGGCAGTCCTTGGAAGTCTCCCCATCTACTCAGATTTAAATAACAAACCATGATAGTTTCCTAAATTCCTAAAAGGAAATAGCTGAATGTAGGCACATTTTTTAGGTTCTTGGCCTATATTTCCACCCTTTTCTTTTTAAACAGCCTCTCTTAAAAGAAAATATCAGTAAACAGTCCTCCTACCACCAGTGTTCATGCTTCCTTAGTCCATGGGGGTAGGGACTGGGCTTAGTCACCCATGCCTGTCATCCAGCAACTTGGAAGGCTGAGGCAGGGGGAATGCACATTCAAGGCCAGCTGGGCAACTTAGTGAGACCCCAAGCAACTTGGCGAGACCTGTCTCATAAAAATCTAAAAAGGGCTGAGGATGTAGCTCAATGGTAAAGTACACTGGGGCTCAATCCTTAGTATTTAAAAAAACAAAAAGCACCAGTACCATTTTTTAAAAGTCTTACTGATTTGACAAACATGACGGAAACAAAAGCACATCCATCCCTGTTGCTCCTGGCTGTGTACTTGCTGCCACCTGAGGGACCACGAGACTGGGGCCACCTGACTGTCCAAGTGTCCATGGCTTGGCTCCTTCAGGAGCTCCTGCAGTTACTGTTCTGGAGTTGGGCTCCAGTGTGCTCGTACTTCATGGCTTCTTGTCGGAGGTCTCAGCTACTGCCATGACTTTACTCCCTGAGAACCACATATTGAAAACATTAGTGCCTGTATCAGGAGCTTGCACAAAGTAGGTGCTCAGTAAAATCTTTTTGACTAAATGAATGAAAGTATAGATGAATTAATGAATGAATTAACCTATGTGCTATTGACACCTAAAATTAATTCATTACTTCTCTCTCTCTCTCTCTCTCTCTCTCTCTCTCTCTCTCTTCTCTTTTCTTCTCTTCTCTTCTCTTCCCTCCCTCCATCTTGAGGGACTTCTCTGTGGAACAAGTTCTTTCTTTCCTCACTCCAAAGTTTCTGTTTGCATTTCCCCCAAACACTGGAAACCACTATGTCCCAAACTGTCATCCCTGTCATCAGCAAAGCCTGCCCGGAGTCCAACATGGAGCCCACCACTCACCACTGTTTGCTGCAGTCAAACTGAGTGTTACTGCTGTCCTTTAAGTCTTTTGTGGCCACACCTACATGTAATTAACCAGCTCATTTAACAAACTGCATCTGAGGACCTGCTAAGGGGCCCATTTTCAGGATAAGCAAGTGGTAAGTCAAAGTGAGAACCAGGTCTGAATTTGAAACCCAGTGGAGCAGGTGGGTGATTGGACATCCAGGGAAGCATCAGAAGTCAACCCCCATCTCCTCTGGGTGCACAAGCTGTGTTTGTTGAACTGAAACACTTGACTCACCTTCTCAGGAATAGACACAGAATTTTTGAGAAACAAGAATTTCTAAAAAAATGAGGATCCATGAAACATCATGGAGCCATTGTCTGACTCAAACGTAAAGTAGCAGCCGCCTCGCCCCCTGACTCACCTGAGCCTGCTTCCGCTTGGTTTTTGAAAGGAAGGAAACTGAGAACAGCCTCTCAGCAAGGTAAAGACCAGCAAAAAGAAATCACTCTAATCCACTTCACTACCAAAAGCATCCTGTGCAAGGTCCACCAGAGGCTTCCTAACCAGGGTGGGAAGAAAGGAGTTGGGGGCACAGCTAGTGGGGAGTCTCAGCAGGGCCGGAACAAGAACAAGGCACTCACCTCGGGCACAAGATTTAAGGAGGTGCCAAAAAAATTAATGCAATTTTTAAAAAATTTAGTTGTAGATGGACACAATACCTTTATTTTATTTATTTATTTATTTGTATGCAGTGCTGCGTTTTGAACCCAGTGCCTCACTCGTGCTAGGCAAGTGCTCCACCACTGAGCCACACCCCAGCCCAATGCAATATTTTTAAGAATCAAAATTAATGCAAAAAATCCATGATGAACAAAATATTGAAATCTTAAATAAAGTCAAGACCCAACCCTACACTTGTCCTTCTTCCCACTCAGACCTGCTCCTCTGGGAATACAAGTTCAGGGCACTGCTCACAATTATCATCAACTCAAACAAATGCCACTCCTGGCCCTCAGCTTCCATGGCTTCTACTCTAGGAGCAGTCGTGGCTCCTAGTACAGACTCTGGAGCCTGACAGCTCAGGTTTGAATATGATGGGCTTAGGATCAATGGTAAAACTCTCCCTGCCTCTGGGTCCTCATTTGTAAGGTGGAGTGATATAAGACCTCCTCCTAGGGTGTCACTGCAGCTGTAAGTGCTCAGCCCAGGTCACTCTTAGGATTGCAGGATGGGTGTTGATCCATGTCTACTTGGTACATCATTTGCACGCACCTCTTTGTTTAATCCTCCGGTCATCCAGCAACATCGATGCAATTGGCCTTGGTCCACAGATATACGATGACCAGAGCAAAGAAGTGACTTACCCAGGGTTCCATCACCAGTGGGTGACGGAGCAGAAACCACTCCAGTTCTGTGGGTAGCTGAGGCTGGGCTGCCCTGTATCACTGGTACACACACAGGTGGCTGACCACAACCCCCAGGCTTGCATGGGGACAGGGCCTTGGGAAACAGCAGACAGGAGAGTACAGGGAGTCCCGGGTCTCCAGGAAAAGACAACCCCCCTCTACTGTGTGCCGGCTGCATCCTGCTCCCCAGGTTGGGTGTAGACTCTGGCTATATGAGACTCCAGCCAGAGTTCAACACGGCTCCTGCACTTCCCCTGACCATCCAGACTAGGATCCCTGCTCTCCCGTAACAAAACCCGCAGTGAGAAGACAGAAAGGGCAGGGGGCCAGGAGTTATAGGGTAATTATAGGGTGGGGGTCTAGGTCCAGCTCAACCTTGTGGCTTCTTCACCGAGTTCTTTCCTATTTCTAGGTTTCAGTTTCTCCCCACATACGTGGCTCTGATGGTCTTAGTGCCATCCTCTGTCCTTTATGCACGATGACAGAAGAGGTGCAGAACGATGAACCCAAGTGGGATGAGGGTTTGTAAATTGTATGAGATGAGGTGGGGGGATCTCCCCTCCCCGTGCATCATGTGCAGGGAGCCACATGACAAGTGTACTGCAACCAGAGAGAGAGTCAGAGAGTCAGAGAGTGGAGTGGGAGGGATTTTCCATGTCCTCAGCAGCACCAAATATGGAGTCAAGAGGCCCCCACCTCTCTGGGCATCACTGCCAGTCCTCCCCCCACTCCACCCCCTCTGCAGAAATATGCAGCATGGTGGAAGTGCGGCTCCTTAATCACCCACCCAGGGCATCCTGCACACGGCTGCCACATTACAGGAGCCTGAAGAGACTGCTAGTTTGCTGGTGTTTTGCTTCTAAATAAGCATCCTGATCCATTATTTCATTCCTGACTTTCCGTTCAGAGATTGGGCAACAGGTGAGTGTCTCAGAATGTGAATGTGACTTGGCAGCGCTTGGTGCTAGGATGTCAGGAAGCTACTATTAATCACTGGGAAAAAATTGACCCAGAGCAAGAAGGTACGTGGAATAACCTCAAGGGCTTAGTCAGAGGGAAGCCTGGGACTCACTCTGCCGTGAAGAGGACCTGGAAAGGGAGAGTTGCTTTGACAAAATGGAAAGTTACAATTCCTTCCCCTGTCAGTATCTGTGACTATTCCAGTTTCCGGATCATAAGCTCCAGGTAAGGGAGGTGCCTGCTAGCCACCTACGTCATGGGCCATGGCACCCCAGGCCCTAGACTGGGGAAATTCCTAGACCAGGTGATAAGGAATAGAAGAGCAACTTCCCATGCTTGGCTGTAAATGACCTGCTTTCTTTTCCACTCAAAATCAGTTCCTGGCTGCACGTCAGCCGATTCAAACACCCTTGCCCCTGTCTCAGCAAAGTCTGGGCCCAACCTGGAGCTCTCCAGAAATAAAATAAAATAAAATAAAAATAAACCCAAAAAACAAAAAACAAAACCAGAGTTGTTCAAAGTCCGTGTGCAGGGTGTGGGTGGACCTCACTTCCCTATTCCCCACCCTTCCACACTCACGAGGAGAACTTATGAGTTAAAACTGAATTGAAAGTGGGTCAGGGAGACAGGTTACAGTAATGTGGACTCTGTTCACAACTCACTTCCCCCTTGACATAGGCAGAGGTGCAGAGGTGAGGAGAGAAGTAACATTCAGAGAAGGAGGGTTAACATGAAATACCAGTTAACACACCTATTAACACGTTTTCAGAAAACAAACCAAACCCATCCAAGGATTGGCAAGGAGGGACAGCAGCTGTTACTCTCACCCTTGCTGGAGAGAAAGCAAAACAGGACAGCCACTTTGGAAGTTAGCTTGGTGTTTTAGTCAGCTTTTTCACCGCTGTGACCAAAAGACCCTACTAGCACAATTGTAGAGGAGGAAAGGTTTATTTAGGGGCTCGCAGTTTCAGAGGTCTCAATCCATAGATAGCTGACTCCATTCCTCGAGGCTCGAGGTGAGGCAGGACATCATGACGGAAGAGTGCAGTGGAGGGCAGCAGCTCACATGACAATCAAGAAGCAGAGAGAGAGTCCACTTGCCAGGTACAAATATACAACCCAAAGCCATGCCCCTAATGCCCACCTCCCTCAGCCACACCCCACCACTTCAGTTACCAGCTAATCCCTATCAGGGGATTAATTCACTGATTAGGTTAAGACTCTCACAACCCCATCATTTCTCCTCCGAACCGTCTTGCATTGTCTCACACGTGAGCTTTTGGGGGACACCTCACATCCAAACCATAACACTTTGCAATTTCCCATAACTTTGAACATGTACCCAGCAATTGTGCTCCTGGGTAGTTGCCCTACAGAAATGGAAGCCTATGTTCTTACGAAAACTTATACATGAATATTTATAGACGTTCTATTCATAGTTTCCAAAACCTAGAAAAAAAACATACATGTCCCTCCAGGAGTGAATGAATAAACAAACTCTGGCACATTCATACCATGGAATCCTTCTCAGCAGTAGAAAGGGACACACTGACCATGTGCACAACAGCCAGGGTGGAGCTCAAACACGTTAGGCAAGTGACAAGAGCCAATCTGAAAGGCTCCATTCTGTCTTACTCCACTCACGTGACATTCTGGAAAAGGCAAAACTATGGAGACAGGAAACAGACCAATGGTCACTAGGACTTAGGGGTAAGAAGGTGATCGTCAATGGTGATGGGAATTAGGGTGTTATCTTGACTGCGGTGGTCACATGACAATGGCAAAAGGAACTGCAAGAAAGGTAGATTGTTCTGTACATAAATTATACTTCAATGAACCTGACTTTAAGAAAACAGATGTCCTGAGGTTGGCTTTTCTGTTTTATTTAATTTATTTTTTTAGTTTGTTTTTATTGTCCTGAGGTTTTGAAAGACAATGAGTCTAAGAAGAAGGTGGGTCCTTGGTCCTGTGTTCTTTATCCGGTACACTGATAACACAGATATCTATTTATCACAGAAATAACTCCCTTGCTGAGAGCTCACTCTGCAGCAGCTACGTGAGTCTATCTCTGCGTCATCCCCTTTATCTTCACAACAGCAAAAGGAGCAGGATCCTACAGGGGTGCAGAAAGGCCTGAGAGGTCCAATAGCTCCCCAGGGGGCCCTGGGGCAAGTTCTGTGCATGTGATCCAGAGTCCACACACTCTCCCTTAACCACACTCCCTCCGTCCCAGAATGCCACATGTTGGGAACGGAACAAAAGCTCCTTTCATCGTAAGCCATATCCAGATCAGAGCCCACACTCTTCCTGGATCTGGACTCCACACGAGTCAAGTGGGGAAACTGCCCTCATCTTCCTTTCTGTTTTTGCATCTGATGAAAAAGGCTATTTATAATTGATATTTTGTCCAATTGATTGAACTAGTAGACAAGTTAGAGCGATTATTTTTTTTTAAAAGTGTACCTACCTGGCTGTGGTGGTGCATGCCTATAATCCCAGCACATGGGAGGCTGAGGCAGGAGGATCGAGAGTTCAAAGCCAGCCTCAGCAACTTAGCGAGGCCCTAAGCAATTTAGCAAGACCCTGTTGCTCAATAAAATATGAAAAGGGCTTGGGATGTGGCTCAGTAGTTAAGTGCCCCTGGGTTCAATCCCAGGTACCAAAAAGAAAAAGAAAAAAAAAAAAGATACCCAAAGGAATTGAAAGCAGGGACACGGATATTTGTACACCTATGTTCATACCAGTATTATTCACAATAGCCAACAATTTTAAAATAACTCAGGGATCTACCCTGTGAAAAAAGTCCTTGCTCAAATCAGGCATGTATTTGAGGGCCTGAGCTCATATGTGCTCGGGCGTGCAGTGTGAAGGGGGCGGAAGAGAGTGAGATGTTATAATAGCTCCCTTTGCTCCTGTGCCTGCTGGTTTCAAGTTCCCCAAACTGGAAACCTCTCCACACTGAGCTCGAGAAAGACCACTTTCTTGGCCATCCCCTACCCCATCCTCCCCTTGGTGAACCAAAAACCCCCATGTATGGGCACTGCTCTTTTCACCTCCCACTTCCCTCCACTCATGCTGTCACCTCTCAGACCTCACTGCTGCCAGAGTGGGGACCAGGTGAATGCCAGGTGTCTGGAAGAGCAAATAAAGGAACAGCAAGGTCTTGTCACCTCTGCGACATGCTTGTTCTGGGACCTGAACCTGCGTGCTGGGTTTGCATGGTGCTTTTGAATAACTGTCATTCGTGAGAGATCTCTGGGCTCTCTCCAGATCTGCCAGCACACACACTGTCTTCAGCCTTGGCAGCAACTCTCCCAAGTCTCCAAGCTGTTCACCAGCTCTGCAGATTTCAGACTTGCAAGTCCCCCCAAAATTGTGTAAGCCAATCCCTTAAAAGGAATCTATAGACACACGCGCGCGCACACACACACACACACACACACACTTTTGTTCTACGGCTGTCTTGGATAAGGCCCAGTAGAGACCTTTACCATCCAGACCTTTCCTTATATTCCATCAGTATTTATGGAACTGATTCTGCAGCAGTAGATTGCACCTTCTTAAAAGCCTGCAGCAAAAGAGGAGCCATATTTGGGGTTGTAAATAAAAGATGCACCCCTCACTCCAGTTTGCTCTGCTGCTAAGAATATTTTGGAAAAAGACTAGACATGAAATGGTGGATGATTGGCCCTCAAGAGAGAAAGTGGTCAGTGACACACCAGAAGTTTGGAAAAGACTGCCTTCCCTTTTCCCCTCTTTGATTTGAAGCAGCTGCTGCTTAGAAAGGGCACTTCACTAACATCCTGGTCTGATCTGTACTCATAAAGAGCATCAGCCAAGGAGTTGGAGCAGGACAATGTCGAGGGACCCCCACCCTCCAGCTCACAGCACCCTCTAGGGCCAGAGAATGAAATCAGAGCATTTCAAACTCCTGGGGGATTTGTGCTCTCTTCTAGGACAGAAGACAAAAACACCAAACAAAATGCTGAGTTCCACATCAGACAGACCTGGATTCTGGTCCTAGCTCTGAATGCTGTGAGCCACAGAATCTAGGAGGTGACTGTCCAAAATGCCAATCCTGTCTGGAAAATGTGCCCTGGAAATATAATAAAGAACAGGTCCATACATTACTTTCCTATGTTCATACATGAATACGTGACCAATGTAATTCCACATCATGTGCTACCAGGAAAATGGGAAGTTGTACTCCATGTGTGCATAATATGTCGGAATGCATTCGGCTGTCATGTATAACCAAAAAGAACAAATAATAAATAAATCAATAAACAAACAAAAAGTAACAAAGGGAGAGGCCACAGGAAAAACCAAACCTGCCAAAACCTTGATCTTGGATGTATTAGATCCAGAACTATGAAAAAATAAATTTTTGTTGTTTGAGCAAAAACATCAAATAAATAAACAAACAACAACAGCAAAAATAAATAAATAAATAAAACAGGTCCATAGCAAGGGCTCCATAAGTCCATAATTATGGGCAAGATGTCCCCTCCTGGGCAGTTCTCTTAGTCCAGGCCCAGGACTATAGAGGAATAAAAGTGAGAGGAGCAGTGCAGGACACATGTGTCCAGTCGGGTGGAAGGGCTTCTCAGAGGAGACCAGGCAGGAAACAAGCTCAGGGCAAACAGATGTGTGACAGATGGGCACGGGAGCTGTTAAGACTACGAAAAATAGTGTATGGGCAGAGTCAAGAAGAACCAGGAAGTGCGGCTTGCCCCAGATATGATACTCTAAGTAATATGGAAATTCTCAAGTTTCTGAACAGGAGAACGACTCAATCAACACCAAAGGCTATCCTGGTCAGCAGTCAGCCAGGCCCAAACAGGGATACTTAGAGCTCTGAGGCCCAGAGAGGAGAGTAGCTTGTTCAACATCACAGAGTGGGTGAGGGAGTCTAGGAGTCACCTCCCACTCTCTTCTGCAGTGTAGCAGTCCCTGTTTTCCGGAGGTCACTTGTCCACTCCTGGATTTTCTGTGAGCTGAGCATGAGCCAGGGCTCCAGGTCCACCAGCAGGACAACTCAGTGCATTTAGAAGGGGATCCTGTGGGCTTGGGCTGTGTGGGCCTCCTCTGACCTTGACTCCCTGGGAAGACAAAACCAGCACCCTGAACTGAGTCTCTTTGGCCTGCCCAGGCCCTCCCTGGCTCCCAGGGTGGGCTGCCTCAGAGCAGCACACAGATACAAAGATCCAATATGAATCCTGGCTCTTCCTCTTCCTAACCAAGCCCTGGGGACAAGCCCTCTTGAGTCTCAGTGTCCGCCACTGTGAAATGGGAATGCTATCCTCCTTGAAAAGTTGTAGAAAGACTTAATCAGGCCACTGTTCATGAGAGCGTGTCCAGTGTACCCTAGCTGTGCACAAAGGGCCCATTCCCCCTGCCCACAGGCCTCATGATGGACAGTCCTCTTTCACGCTGTACCTTGCTGCCTTGGGTGGTCTTTGGGGGTCCTGCTTCAAGACTAGGATAATCTCCCAAGACCCCTCCTCTCTCTTGCATCCCCCCTTCTTGGTCTGGCCACAAAATATGTCCAATCTAGGGTTTTCTCAAACAAGGAGTTGGTCAAGACAGAGGTTAGGACAAGGCCATGGACAAGTGGGCCTCAGAGTGCACTGAGATGCAGTTGGAGGTAAGGATTTGACCATAATGAGGATAAAGAGTAGAATCCAGAAATGGGAGGGCTGTCCCTAAGCCTTTATGAGACGCCATCATGTCAGGAACAGGTGGAAAAGGTGGCCTGCAGACAGGGCTGGAAAAGCAGAGGAGAGTCAGGGTCAGAGGTGTCCTGGGGGCCTACACAAGGGCCCTGCACGTCCAGCTTCTCCTCAGATGGAGCAGAGGAAACTAGGGTCTCACAGAGGATCCCAACAATCACCTTGGTGCTGTCCGATTCCTCCAAATGTCCCCATGTCCCCAAGGGCCAAGCACACCTGCAAGCAGAGAACAGCAGAGTCCAGGACCCTACAACCTGCTTCACATGACGAAGGGAAAGAGGCAACTCGGGCTGTTTCCAGAGGCTCAGGAGTTCCCCTGAAGACTAGGTGGGGCCCCAGGTGGCAGGAACCAAGCTGATTGGCAGAAACTCCCACAGAACCTCAGAACTGCCTTTCTCTGGTTCCAGGCCATGCTGCCTTCCTGGCCAGCCACACCTCTGTGGTTTCTGCGAAGGCAAAGGACACAGGGACTCCCAGTGTCCAGAGGAACTCCCAGTGTCCACAGGAACTCCCAGTGTCCACAGGAACCCCCAGTGTCCACAGGAACCCCCAGTGTCCACAGGAACTCCCAGTGTCCACAGGAACTCCCAGTGTCCACAGGAACCCCCAGTGTCCACAGGAATCCCCAGTGTCCTGCAGAAGCAGCTCGTTTTGTATCTCAGTATATGTATTGATTTCCACGTTGCTGAAAATGACCAGGGAGCAGTTCCCCTGGCCAGGCACTCTCAGCTTAGCTGTGGTGGGGTTGTCGCTCAGGGCACAAAGACACAAGCGGGGGATAACACAGTAGCAAGAAGCTCAGCCCCTAATCACTAGCCCCTCAACATCTTGCCATTTGGTGGCTTGGCCTCCATTGAAATGTAAGGAAGGGTTGCTGATGACTGAGCATCCACCAACAGAGACAGCGATGATCGCTAATCATAGAAAACGTTTAAGGTAGGCATTAATCTCCCCACCATATGTGTGGGCATCAGGCCATTCTGCTGCTGCCAGTATTCTGCCCCGCCCCACCCCACTTTACAACCCAGATTATTAGCCCGAAAACATTCCTGGCAGACATTGGTCTGATCATCGTTAAATCCCACTACTTAAGAACAGTTCCCTGACCATTTTCTCTCTCTCTTCCCCAGCCCTGAAAGCGGACCCTCTGGTCATCTCTCTCCCTCTCTCTCTCACTCTCACTCTTACTCTCTCACTCACTCTCATTCTCTCTCTTTTTCTCTCACTCACTCTCATTCTCTCTCTCATTTTCTCTCTCTCTCTCTCTCTCTCTCTCTCACACACACACACACACACACACACACACACACACACTCTCGCTCTCTCACCCTGTGGGCAGACACTCTGCCTATCCGCTTAATAGAATCTCCTGCGTGAGTTCCATTGCTCCGAGTGGTTTTTCTGGGTGCTTTCAATATGGATGAGCAAAGCAAGGCTCCAAGACATTGAGACTCTGAGAAAGCAAGTATTTGTTGAAATCAAACCGCTATTAAGCATAAAAATCAAGGTCATATTCACATTTTTGATTCTGCACTCCCTCCCCCTTCTGCCACTTCAGGTTTCCTTCACACCATGGCCAACAGTGGTTAAAAACATGGCCCTGGGGGCACCTCACATACCAGCTGGTAACTGACTGAGGAGTGCAGGGATTCTGGCTCCATCTGCAAAGTGATTGCCAACCACTGGCCACGAGGTTGGGAGGTCTGAGCCAGGTCCTCTGTCTAGCCCCCGCTCACAGAAGCAGGCAGGCCCTGAACTGGACTCTAAGGTACCACCATTACCCAAGGGAACAGTTGATTCTTGGGAGCCTGGAGGCCAAAGTTTCATTACCCAGGAACAACATGGGCACCAGTAGGTCAGTTACTCCCACTGCTGACACTCTGACACTGGCACATCCAACAATAGTCACTGCCTTCCAGGCCACTGGGCTACAGCTGGACTTGTTATTAGATGTTGAAAGAGAAGAATCACACATGTCTACATCCTGCACTTCAAAGCTCACAGTTGGGGAAGGTGGGCGACCAGCAGGGAACAGCTGAAGCAGGACAGAAGGCAGGCATAAAGGTGCTTGGCTGTGAGGCATGAGGAGGCTAGTGGTCCAGCCTGGGGAGGGTCACAGAGGTCTGAGAGGGCTCAGAACCACTGGTGCCCATGATGGGCACTGCAGAATCATGATGGGTACTGCAGGCAGCGTGTTTGGGAACCTGCTCTGGTTCCAGGAAGAAGATGAAGCAGAAGGGACATGGATGAAGGACATGCATAATGAGAGGCCATAAATGCCAGGCTGACTCACAGACCTTCGTGCCTTAGAGTTATTCTGGGAGTCCCTGTGAGACTCTTCGCAGAGATCGAGATAGACAGTGTGCAGCAGCCTTTTGCTAGTTGCCGGTCCCAGATCTTACTGCCAGGTATCACAGCCTCCTGGGAGGAGGAGGCAAGAAAAAGGATGCCTAGAATATTCCATGGGGGCAGAATCCAGCCCCAAGGGGCCGAGAGAAAAGGCTGGCTGTTAGGTTCACATGGGGTGTTGAGTGAGGGTGGGAGAGGAGAAGAGGCTTTGCAGAGCCGGGCACACACCCGTAATCCCAGCCACTCAGGAGGCTGAGGCAGGAGGATCTCAAGTTCAAAACCAGCCTCAGAAAAGCGAGGTGCCGAGTGACTCAGTGAGTCCCTGTCTCTAAATGAAAACACAAAATAGGGCTGGGGATGTGGCTCAGTGGTTGAGTGCCCCTGAGCGTCCCTGAGTGTCCCTGAGTGTCCCTGGTACCAGAAAAGAAAAAAAGGCTTTGCAGAAGCAGGAGATTTCGAGATGGAATCTGAGGGAATCTGAAGTAAGCCACGTTGGCAGGTTAGGGAGGAATTAAAGGACAAAGGACAGGCTGGGCTGAATTGTGGGTGGCGTTAATGAGGAATGTGGGGTGGGAGCAGAGTGGAAAGTGTAGACAGGGCCTAGGGCACAAAGGTCCCCAGACTGTGAGCTGCCCCCTCTGATCCCCACCCTCAAAACTCCTGGGAGAAAGTGAAATCGCCAGGGAATTCTACAGCATTCCTTAGACCTATAGGTCACCTGCTCAGGTGAGAAAGATTTTTACACCTTTCCAGGATGATTTGGATTGCTCACACAACCATTCTGCTTATTCAATTTCAAGTATAATTGGCTCAGAATATGAAAAACTTACTAAACAGTTGCTTCCCTGGCTTGTTAAGGATGAAGTATCTCTTCATTCTCACAGCCCATCAAACCGACAACAAAGGGCCTCCATTACACATAAGAAAGGTACTAGTTTTCTTATACTTCTGTCGTGTTCTGTGCCAGTCAGATCTGGACCCAAAAACTTTGCTTGTGAGTCAGTGAGAAAAAGGGACACTTGCAAGTGAAACTTGCCCCAGTATGTTTTCTTCACCAAAGTGAAGAGCAAGGAAACAGTGCTGGCTGTTAAGAAGATGGCCTAGGAAGAGAATCAGAAGGAGCCAAGGAACCCCAAAATGCTGCACTAGCGGTTGACACAAGCTTTTCTGGTGCTTGCCTCACAGGAGCCTCTCCTGGAAGCCAGGGGAGGACCCAGCACAGTCCACTACCTCTCACCCTCTCCCAGCCTCACCATGAAGGCCTCTGTGCCTCCAACCTCCCTGCTGCTTTCCACACCACCTCACACTATCAGACTTAGAACTGCGGCTCCATCATGCTACTCCCCCATGCATGTATCTTCAAAGGCTCCCCATATCCTCTGGGAATATTCCCAAGCTCCAGGACCTGGATAATACAACCAACCCATCTCCTTGCCTAATTTCCCACTGTACACCCAGTGGTGTCTTGCTTAAGGAACTGTTCCCCACACCCTGACTCTCTCTGCCTTTATTCTCCCATCCCCTGTCTGGGAAGCCCCTTCTTCAGCTCCACACGTCTAGTTCCTGCTACCTTCTAGTCACAGTTCAAGGTTGTGCCCTGGACACAAGAAATAACACTGTCCCTTTCCAATTCTAGACTATAATTCTAGACTGGCCCATCCTGTAATTAGAAAGCAGCTACCACGAGAAGGTGAAAGCCGCTTCCAGTCTCCAAGGTGGCATCAGTACCGGATCCGCCTCAGCAATTACAGTGGGGCAGTGGTGGTGGGGGTTGATAATCCCCTCGTGCAAGGGATAGGGGAGGCTTGGGGGTAAAAGTCGCTCGTGCAAACAAGGGAGGACACAGGCTGTGGCACCAGGCAGAATAAACGCCTACACTGTGCAATTCCCAAGTCCATCTTTCCAGGACCCACTACCTGTAATCCCTGAGGTCCGCATCACTTTCTTGAGTTATCATTCATGAGTGCGCTTTCTCACTCCTACAGCCTTCAATTCTAAATTTGTATCAATTATTTAATTAGTGTTTTAGAGGAGAAAATCATCACATTAAATACATTTTAAAAATTAAACTATTCGCACAGTTCAAATTGTGTGAGCAAAGAAGTGTTTTCTGGAATAAAAGGCGACCTTGCGGGCGGGTGGCGGGGCGGGCGGGGAGACTGCGGCGGCGGAGCGCAGCGCCCGCAGGAGGCCGCTCTGCCTTTCCCCGCAGGCCTCCAGCCCGCAGGGGTGCGGAGGAGAGACTAGCCGGAAGCGATGCCCGTGAGCGGGTGGCAGGGGAATCCCCCTGGGCTTTTCCCCTGTTTTTAAGTCAGTGCCTTGGCCCCCCCCACGGTGCCAGCTCCCCGGCTCCCTCCGCGAGCAGGTGCCGCGCATGCGCCGGGTGCGGACGTCTGGGCGGGCGGAGGAGCGGGCGCCGCGAGCAGCTCTGCGCTTTCTCGGCCGCCGCGGGTAGTCGCCGCCCTTCCTCCAGCGGGCTGCAGGCTCTCGGGGCAGAGAGGCTGGAAACCAGTAACTGCAGAGGGCTCCGTCCCTCCCTCTGCTGCACGCATCTAACCCTCGCCACCGTGCGCACTCGGGCCCCTCTTCTCGGTTAGGGCCAGGTTGACACACAGCCAGAGGACGTACCGTGGGGTCCCCGTAGCGCGTTCCAACACTGACTCCCTAGTTTTGGCCAGCCTCCATCGCACAGTAAGATTCTTCATGTGTACATTACTCATTTTTGTATATATGCTAATAGTTTGTGGATACATTTTTTAAAAAGTGATTAATGTATTATTTGGGCAACACTTTCTTGGAATATTTGGAATAACGCTTTCTCGGAAAGTGTTACTTCTTGAACCCTTTGGTGGTAGTGTGGTCCAACGCAAAGTGCACAGGCTTTGAAATCAGCACTAGGTTCAAATCCCACCATGGTCACTTACTTTACCTCTCTGAGCCTTCATTTTCAAAAACGGGAATAACAGGTGATCTCATCATGAGGATTAAATGAGATTTGCAAGTACAAGTACCCTACTCAGTGCCTGCTTTAGGTGCTAAATCCATTCTTTGTAGCCTCCACACTCTCTCTCCTTGGAGTTATGTGGGGAAAGCAACTTCTCACTTTTCAAACTTCCTGTCCTTCTTGAATCATGTTTTCCCGTGAAAGTCATGGAACAGGAATAATCATCCACAGCGCTCTAATGGGCGCTACCCAATAGAAATATAAAGCCATCCACAAATTCAAGCTGTGTGGGTAATTTTACATTTTCCGATAACCACATTTAAAAATGTAAACATGAATAGGCTAATTTTTAACTATATATTTTTAACCCAAGTAGGCTATCCATATTCCCAGGTTCCACACAGGCAGATTTTGACCTGCCTCAAATTTAAAATGTTCTTGGTGGGGGTCATATGTAAATTTTTTTCTTATGAATAGAACTAGAGACCATTATATTAGGTGAAATAAGGCAAACTCAGAAGGTCAAGGGTAGTATGTTTTCTCTCATACATGGAAGATAGGAAAAAGGAAAAGAAAGGTAGGAGGCAAGGATATCATGAAAATCAAAGGGAGATCAGTAGAGGAAAGGGACTAGGGGGTGTGAGGTGCAGAGGGAATGGGGAAGTTCTGGGGAGTAATATTGGTCATATTGTTAAATTGTGTGCATATATGAATATGTAACAACAAATCCCATCATTGTGTACAACTATAATGCACCAATTAAAAAATGTGGAAAGAGAAAAATTTTCTTGTCATTGTTCCCTAAATAATACTGTATAATGTATTTACTTAGCATTTATACTGTATTAGGTATTAAAAGTAATCTTGACATGATTTTGAATATAGAGAAAGATAAGCCTAGATCATATGTAAATACTGTACCTTTTAAATAAAGAATTTGAGCATCCTTGGATTTGTGTATCCAAGGGGGTTCCCGGAGCTAATCTATCACTGATACCAGTGATACCAACTGATATAGTTGTCACTATATATCCAAAATATTTTCATTTCAATATATAATCAATATTTAAGTATTATCAAAATATTTTACATTTTTTATATTAATTTATAATATCAAAAATTATCTTTGAAATACGGTGTGCATTTTAAACTTAACAGTGCCTCTCAATTCAGACTGGCCATGTTTCCAAGTATGGCATGCTCGGAAAGGTGCCACTTTCCTTCCCCTGCTGCTGCCAGTTGGCCAAACTGCCTTGCTTTCCTGACGGAAGGTCTCCAGGGGTGGGAGGGGTGTAGTACCAACGCTTTGTTTCTCCACTTGATATCTAAAAGACATCTCCACCTTTATACGTTCAAACTCATATTCCTGAGCAAACACAGCCTTCCAAATCTGCACCTACTGTCCTTGACTCATCCCAGTAAATGACAATCCCATACTTCTGTTGTTCTAGAATCACCTTTCATTACTGACACCTAGAACATCATCAAATCACACACTAAAAGAATTACTTAGAATCTAGCCACTCTAACCACTCTTACTATCTCTACCACTATCACTTTGGGGCAAACCACATCACCTCCAGCCTGGATTCTTCAAAAGCCTCTTAATTTACACTTTTTTCCCTTTGCTTCCTACAATCAGCTCTCCAAATGAAAATCAAAATGTTTCTTCTTTAAAATACAAGCATACATCAGCACAAAAAAAAAATTTAATACCACTGAGATGATATAAAACTACAGACCACTTATAAATCAATCTAGGTGAAATATATACTATTTTATGAAAATAATAACATTTTATATAAGTAAAGAAGATTTAAATAAATGGGGAGACAAACCACGTTCATGAATTAGGAGAGTAATTTTCATAAAGATATCACTTCTCCCCAAATTACATTTCCAGTCAAATATGAAGATGGGATTCTGTTGAAATTAATAAGCTGATTCTAAAACTTAAATGAAGGGATAAAGCACTAAAAATAGGACAGAATGGAAGAAAAAGACAAAATATGGAGTTTTTCTAAATATCAAAATTTATTACAAGCCTATAGTAAATAATCTCATTTAGTATTAGCAAAAGAATAGACAAACTAAAAAAACAGCCTGAAAACAGACCCACACATCCGTGAGGACCTGATGGCAACAGAACTGTTGTAGCTCAGTGACTGAAAAATGGCTTTTGAATAAATGAATCCAAGACTCTTGGCTATACATATGGGAAAACAAATTTTAAAACATACCATTACCCTCTACCTCACACCATTCAGAAAAAAATCATTTCCAGGTGGATGAACGACTAAAAAGTAAAAGGCAAAATTATAATTTTTGAAAATAACACCAGAATAATTTATGATTTTACAGTAGAGGAGAATTTTTTAAATAACACATAACAAGTAGGTCATAAAGGAAGAGGTGGACAAATTAAACTTGTTTGAAATCAACTAGTTTAATGATTAATAGAAATTGCAAAGAATATAAGGAAACAAGGCACAAACAAAAGAAAAATGTTTGCAATAAGCTATTAACATTAAGAATATATATTTAATTGTGACAAATCAGCAGGATGAAAAGACACATAATCACATAGAGAAATGGGCAAAAGATTTAAACCTGAAAAGGGGTCCAGAATGGCCAATGAACATATGAAAAGATGATCAGTTTTAGTTATTTGAAGTATGTAAATTTAAAACCTGGTTAGATAGCTTTTCACTGCCTCCAAATTAGCAAAATTAAATATCGGACAATGTCAAGTGTTGGTAAAGATGAATAAAAACTTTGAACCACTGCTAGTGGATTAGTAAAATAGTATATGGTCAGCCCTCTAAATTTGTAGATTCCACATCTTTGGATTCAACCACAGATTACTGTAAGTAATCTAGAGATGATTTAAAGTATATGGGAGGATATGTGTAGGTTATATGCAAATACTGCACCATTTTATCTAAGGAACTTCAACATTTGCAGATTTTGGTGTCTGTAGGGGGTTCTGGAACAAATCCCCACTGAGGATACTGAGAAACAACTGTCATCATTTTGGGAAGTATCAACCAGTAAGTCTAAAAATAAGTGTACCTCGTGACCCACCAGTTCTATTTTTAGAGTAAGTACCCCAGAGAAATTCTTACACGCACTCAAGGATATATGTATAAGAGTGGTTCCATCAGCACTGCTTGTAACAGAAAACAGAAACCTAGAAATATCTGAAGTGCCCATCTGCAGCATCTCAGAGGAATACGTTCTGGTATGTTCATATGACAGAACATACACAGCAGTAAACGAGAATGAACTGCAGGCACATGCGACAACGTAAAGGAATACCAGTAACATAATTTTGAGCCAGTTAAGCAAATCTCAAAAGAATATTTGATTCCATGCTTATGAAGTTCTAGAATGTTCAAAACTAAATCATAAATAAATGGCCAAAATTGGAGATGGTAGCTGCCTCTGAGGAGGCAGGGTGGACACACACAGGACTTCAAAGATGATGACGATCTTCAATTACAAAACTAAAGTGTCAACACACAGGATCTGTGTTCCTTTTATTCCTTCTACCCCACAAGCTTCTTCTAAGTTGCCTTTTCGTTCCTCTCAGTATTGAAAATCTTCCCAGGTCCATGGGAATTCAGCCCAGGCCCTCTGATGGACAAACAGGGAGGTCCTCCCTAACCTGGCCCCATTCCTTACCTCTCCAACTGTGCCCCCAGGCTCATAGCTCTCCCAACTCTGCCATGCTAGTCTCCACCAGGCTCCTTCTCTGGACCTTTGCCAGAACATGTCTCAGAAACTCACAGGCCTTGCCTCCTTCAGGTCTCCCCTCTGAAGACTTAAGCACCTCCAGCCTCCCAGGCCCCAACCCCCTTTAACCCATGGCTCTGAGCACCACAGACCCCTGTCCATCAACTGTCCCCTTTGTCAGGGCGGCAGGGAAAGGCCTCCCAAAAAATATCTGTTGAATAATTAAAAGGATAACAATGTAGAAATCAAATTAAAATCAAATGTCCCATTGAAAAAAAACAATACATAAGGCCCTTATTTATCAATTCAGAGACTGGGGCAAAGGATTAGTTCCATATTCTAGAAGGTTTTGTTTTAGAGGGGAGAAGAACCACTCCTCAATGAGCCAGGTAGTCCTGTTTATTCAAAAAACGTGTCAGTTCAGCGGTTTGATGTGGCAATTCAGATAAGGGAAATGAGGCCCCAAAGAAGCACCTACTTACCAGATCTCCAAGTGACAACAAGACCACCACCAACCCAGCTCTCCTGGTGGCCAGTCTGGAGTGGCCTCCCTGGTCTGCACTCTCTGGAGGCCGGCACAGGGGCTGGAGGGGAGTCTCACAGTCAGGGCCCTCTCTCCGTAGGCCAGTGCCAGCCTTCCCCAGAGGCAGCAGGATCACATTCCCAGCAGAGCTGTGAGAAAGGTCTGGACCTTCAGCGGGAGAATGAGGAGGCTTGCTGGAGCCCAGCGTGGCTCAACAAACCAAGAGTGACAAACACTGCACCCAGGCACCCAGTGACCCTGACCACATAGCCACTCTCACTGCATACAGTTCCTGCCCCGCAGCTCACCTCTTCCTCTCCCTCATCCACAAACTCGTCGGCGCCAGTGGTCACATGTGCCCCAGGGTTAGTCTTCCTGGAGGCAGCCAGCAGGCCCCACCTTGACAGACAGGTCTCCCATGTCCATCTCTCGGTTGGGCTGGCTTGGCCAAGAGCAAGGTGACCTACCTGGAGAGGTGGCAGTCAGGGCCTGCAGACATCAGATGGTGTGAGTGCCTCCATCCTTGGCCGCAGCCCCTAAGGCTCAGGGGAAGAAGACGCGGCCGAGCATGTCAGCCTTCAGCAATGTTTCACTATGAATCACTCGCGCTGGGTCCCTGCTCGTTTCCTGGAGAAAGCAGAAGTGGAGAGTCTGCAGATGCCTGGTTCTGCCCACCCCCCACCCGGGCGATGACGGAGCTGCTTGAGTTCTGGCTTGGTGCTTTGACCTTTGAAGGAAGGTCTTTGGGGCTATACTCACAATGGTCAAGCACTGCTGGGTGGGGCCAAGGACAAAGAGGGAGAGTATATCCTATAGCATAATCTGAAGTTTGTGTCCACTATTCACTCACTGTGTGGCCGTTAGCACCTGCCTATCCTCTCTGAGCCTCCAGTAAAATGAAGACAATAATGGTGTTTAGGTCAGTCTAATAAGAGGCCTGTCTAAAGGGCAACCCTGGACATTGCATGGGCTCATCGACCCCCTTCTACCAGGCTCAGAGATTCTCACTTGAATTCCTTCCTCTTTTATCTTCAGATATAAATTGAACCACCAATCAAGTCACCTGATGTCAGATGGCCAACTGTGGGCTAACACAGCAGAAATGATGACAGAAAACTTAAAATGATGAGTTAAAATTCTCTGAGATTGTCATTCCTTTGAGTGCATTAGGTTGAATCATTCCATATCATCTATCGACGACATCAACCACGTAGGGCCAGCAAGAATGTCCATTCACACACAGTACCTCTCCGTGATCTCTGGAAAGATACCGTTGCCATATGAGCAAGGGCAGTTGTTAGCATGAACACCTGACGGTTGACACTCAAGCCCATCACTGGGGTCTAGCTCACAGAGCCAATCGATTGTTCACGAGTAACTGTATGTGAGTGACCACGGTAACATCATCTACTATGAGAAGCTGAAAAACTCCAGGATGAAAGCAACATCTGTAATGAAACCTCAATGCACTGATACAAGATTGTCAGGAGACAGCAGCCAAAGCAAATGATCTAACCCTCTCAGTCTGGGCCCCCAATCCATGCTGATCCCTCCTCACGCTGTAACAGGGGTCACAGAACCAACATTCCTGCTCAAGCTCTCATCTCTTGTTCCGCTGTCTGTGGGCAAAGGCTGGATGGATGCTGGAAGGGCAGTGCACAAAATGGTCCTACAGATGCTCTTG
This sequence comes from Glaucomys volans, assembly GCA_020662805.1. NCBI lineage: Eukaryota > Metazoa > Chordata > Mammalia > Rodentia > Sciuridae > Glaucomys > Glaucomys volans. Next base: position 89,439 of record JAJEJO010002146.1, read on the forward strand.
AGAGGGCTGGGGATATAGCTCAGTAGGTAGAGTGCCTGCCTTGCAAGCACACGGCCCTGGGTTCAATCCCCAGCACTGCAAGAAAAAAAAATCACAAAACTTCAGATCCTCTTGCGGGAAGAAATAGGTGCATGTGGCTGCATTAATCGTCACTTTGCCAAACCAAAATGGACTCAAGCTCCTTTGAAAGCAACAAATGAGGATTCGTGTTCAGAATATTTTCAAGATCCTTTGTGCCATGGAGCCCCATTATAGACCTGGTGTGGGAGGATTCTCTTGGCAGTTGGTACAAGATTTTTTCCCGGGAAGAAGTGACTACAGATCAGAGGCCAGGAGGGGATGGACCTGGACCTGTGGATTCATTCATCAGAGTCGCACTGTGCATGAGCATAAGAGAGAAGAGGAGAATGTAAAAGCGTCCACGCGGGGCAGGCCAAGGGAAGGGAAAGATCTCGGAGATATGTAAAGCGTTTGTAGTGTGTGACAAAAACTCTCCCTCGTTCTCACCAACGAATTCATGAATAAAATCTGATATGTTGACTGACAATCAGACATCCACAGTGAGAAGAGTGAACACCAGAACGTTCCACGGGGGTGTGAAGAGTGCTATGTGCCATCATGGGACAGAGCAGCACTGCCTGGGAATGCAGAGCAGAAATCTGGAGCATCTGCCTGCAAGGGAGGCTCACAGAACCCCACGGAAGGAAGGAACTCCACGCAGCAGGTCTCTCAGCCATCTGCCTGAGTGCCCGGAGGTCCCTCAAGAGGATGCTGGGTCACCAGGGAAATGAAAAATGGCCTCAGTCACATTTGAAGATGTGGCTGTGAACTTCACCCCAGAAGAGTGGACTTGGCTGGTTCCTTCCCAGAAGACCCTTTACAGAGATGTGATGCACGAAGTCTTCAGAAACCTGGCTTCTATAGGAAATAAATGGGAAGATAAGAGCATTGAAGATCAGGTCAAAGAATCTGGAAGCAATCTGAGGCAGATTATATCTCAATCTGTTCACAAACCCTACAAGCATGAGGAATGTGAAGAGGAGCCTTGTGAATTTCAACAGTACAGGGAATCTCTGGTTTCTGTTGAAAGTGTTCCAACACAAATGATAATACACCCTGGAAATGGACCTCAAAAAAGTATGGTCCATAAAGGAACTCACACTGGAGAGAAGCCCTATGAATGTAAACAATGTGGAAAAGCCTTCACTTATTCTTCTGACCTTCAAATACATAAATGAACTCATACTGGAGAGAAACCCTATAAATGTGAACAGTGTGGAAAAGCCTTCACTCGTTCCTGTCACCTTCACATACATAAACGAACTCATACTGGGGAGAAGCCCTATGCCTGTAAAGAATGTGGGAAAACCTTCACTAGTTCCTATAGTCTTCAAATGCATAAACGAACTCACACTGGATGGAAGCCATATGAATGCAAACAATGTGGGAAAGCCTTCACTTATTCCTCTAGCCTTCAAATGCACAAACGAACTCATACTGGAGAGAAGCCCTATGCTTGTGAAGAATGTGGGAAAGCCTTCACTAGTTCCTCTAAGCTTCAAAAACATAAACGGACTCAGCCGTCTGCCCTTCACAACCCCATGCGGGGCATCCACACCAGGCAGACAAAGAGCATTAAATCCAGAGTAAGAACATCAAGGTTGACATTCTCACTTCTATGCTGATATAATTGGCATGTTCAAATCTGTTATTTGTAGAATGGTATTAATAATGTGGTAAGGAACAAACCAAGTGATAATTGCAACAGAGTTTTTTGTTTTGTTTTGGGGGTAATTGGGATTGAACTCAGGGGCACTTGAGCCACACCCCCAGCCCTATTTTGTATTTTATTTAGAGACAGGGTCTCACTGAATTGCTTAGCACCTTGCTCACAATCCTCCTGCCTCGGCCTCCAGAGCATGGGGTTAGGGGCGTGTGCAAAAGCGCCCTGCTGCAACATAGTTTTTAGCACTATCAAAGGCTGTGCAAATGGGAATCATCATACTACAGAGCTATAGTAACAAAACAGCATGGTATTGACACCAAAATAGACAAGTAGACCAATGGCACAGGATAGAAGCACAGAGACAAATCCACATCAATACAGTTTTCTTATACTAGACAAAGGCGCTAAAAACATACAATGGAGAAAAGACAGCATATTCAACAAATGGTGCTGGGAAAACTGGAAATCCATATGCAGCAAAATGAAACTAAACCCCTATCTCTCACCCTGCACAAAACTCAACGCAAAATGGATCAAGGACCTAGAAATCAGACCAGAGACCTGCACCTAATAGAAGAAAAAGTAGACCCGGATCCTCATCTTGTTGGCTTAGGACAGACTTCCTTAACACGACTCCCAAAGTACAAGAAATAAAAATCAAGACTCAATAAAAGGATGGATTCAAACTAAAAAGATTTTTTTTTCTCAGCAAAGGAACCAATTAATAACATGAAGAAAGAGCCTACACAGTGGGGAAAAAAAAATAGTTACCACACACACTTCTGATAGAGCACTGATCTCCAGGATTTATAAAGAACTCAAAAAAAAAACACCAAAAATACAAATAACCCCACCCATAAATGGGCTAAGGATCTGGACAGACATTTCACAGAAGAAGACATACAACTGATCAACAAATATATGAAAAAATGTTCAACATCTCTAGTAATTAGAGAAATTCAAATCAAAGATTCTATCTCACTCCAATTAGAATGGCAATTATCAAAAATATAAGCAACAATAAGTGTTGGCTAGGATGTGGGGAAAAAGGTATATTCACACATTGCTGGTGGGGCTACAATTTGGTGCAACCACTCTGGAAAGCAGTATGGAGATTCCTCAGAAAATTTGGAATCAAACCTACTAGTTGCCCCAGTTATCCTACTCCTCAGTATATATCCAGAGGGCTTAAAATCAGCATACTATAAGTGATGCAGCCACATCAATGTTTATAGCAGCTGATTCACAATAGCTAAATTATGGAACCAACCTAGATATCCTTCAACAGATGAATGGATAAAGCAACTGTGGTATATATACACAATGGAATATTACTCAGCCTTAAAGAAGAATAAATTATGGCATTTGCAGGTAAATGGATGTAGTTGTAGAATATCATGCTAAGTGAGATAAGCCAATCCCAAAAACCAAAGGCCAAATGTTTTCTCTGATAATTGGATGATGATACATAATGGGGGGAGAGGGGTAGTAATGGAAGAATGGAGGAACTTTGAATTGGGCAGAGGGGAATGAGGAGAGGGGAGGGACAAGGAGGTGGGAAAGATGGTATAATGAGACAGACATCAATACACTATATACATGTATGATTGCATGAATGGTGTAACTCTACATGGTGTAACTCTACATGGTGTAACTCTACATGGTGTAACTCTACATGGCGTACAAGCAGAGAAATTAAAAGTTGCAGTCCATTTGGGTACAATAAATCAAAATGCATTCTGCTGTCATGTATAACGAAGTAGGACAAATAAAAAATATTTTTTTAAAAAAATGGTATTTATTATTGAGAGAGCTGCTCAAGCTAAGACACTAAAGCTGCCAGGACAACTAGAAATTTCACATGTATGTATGCATTTTTTAAGAGAAAATGGGTGATTCTCTGATTTTTAAAAGATAGTTCAAAAATAGCAAGTACATTTCTGTTCCCAGTTATAACAGCGTAACTGGTACAGGATATATCCTTCTACTGAAAGCAACTATAAAATAGGACAATATGTGAGACAACTATTTTTAGGCTTATCTTGATATAAGGGAAACACAAAAGTGAGAGTCCCCTTATTGTCATGGCTTTCTTCCCAGGGGTGCCTTTCCCAGCATGGTGCTGGGAGATGGAGCCCCAGGAGCAGGGCTTTCCCTGAACTTACCAAGTGTAAATCAGAGCTCAAGGATGTGGAGAGCTGCCATTTTTCAGAGCATTTTCAGTGTAGTTTGAAGGAATTCATCGTGTGGCCCTTGGTCAAGGGCTCTTGTACAGCGTCACCTACTCCACAACGGAATCATGAAGTGTTAGGAAAGTAGAATTCCATTCCATCCAGAGTGGAGAGACCTCACTGCACATCAGGGGGCTTCATCTTATACCCCAGAAAGGCCACACTGAGAAATAAGAAAAGGAGCCATGAACCTAGAACGAGTTCGAAATTGAAATCAAAGAGTCCTGTGTGATAATTAATTTTATGTGTCAACTTGACTGGACTATGAATTGCCCAGACATTTGGTTAAACATTTTTCTGGGTGTTTTGTTAGGGTATTTTTTGGATGAGATTTACATTTGAAACAATAGACCCAATAAAGCAGATTGCCAAATGTGCATGGGCCATATAAAATCTAGTTGAAGAAATCTGAGTAGAATACGAGGTTAAGCAATAGAACTTTCTCTGCCTGACTAACTGCTTGACCTAGGATATCAGTCTTCTCTGGTCCTTGGACTATGAATTACACCACTGACTCTTGGGAATATTGGGACTTTGGACCCTACTGGACTTTATACCCTTGTGTTTCCTGAGTCTCTTGTTTGTCAACTGCCAATCTTAAGACTTCTCAACCTTTACAGTCAAAGGAACCCATTCCTTATACAAATAAGCTAAAAAAGCAAGTGTGTGTGTATGGTACAGTTTGGAGCTGGACTATTCTCTGAAGCCCCATGAGCCCAGTGCTTAGTCTCTAGCGTGGCATTATTGACAGGTGGTGGAAACCTTAAGAGGAAGGGCTTAGTGGGAGGTCTTCAGGACATTTGGTGTTCACTTGGAGGGGATTTGGGGACCCCAGCCCCTTATTCTCTCTCTGTTTTGCATCAGCCTTGAGGTGAGCAACCTTGTTGGCCCAGGCATTCCCCACCACAACGAGCTGCCTTGCCACAGTCCCCAACGCCATGAAGCCAACTGATCGTGAATTGAAACCACTAAAACCCAAGTCAAAATGAAATTCTCCTCTTTCCTCTTTATAAAGTGATTATCTCAGATATTTGTAATGGTGACAAAAAGCTGACTAACGCAGAGTGTGTGTGTGTTTAAAACTATCTATTGGTTCTGCTTCTCTGGAGAGGCCTAATTAATATTCCCAATAAAGACTATAGCAAGCCTGAAAGACCTAAAAGATGTTCTAGTAATTTCAATGCTTTGTCAATGTATTCCAATTATACATAATAGTGGTGTTCATTGTTACGTATTGATACATGCACATAGAAAAACTTGGTCTGTTTCATTCCCTCACATCCCCCCTTTCCAGTCCCTCCTCCCTCCCCTATTCCCCTTTCTCTACTGATCTCACTTCTATTTTCATAAGGTTCCTTTTCTTTCCTTTTGTTCTCTCTAGTGCCCATATATGAAAGAAAGCAGACTATCCCTGATTTTTTCAGTCTGGCTTATTTTGCTTAATACAATACTTTCCAGCTCCATCCATTTTCCAGCAAATGCCCTAATTTTGTTCAAAACTCCATCATGTATATGTACTATATTATTATTGTGGTATATAATTTTTCCATTCCTTTCCTGACAAACACATTTTCCTTACCCATTCATTTGTTTGTTCTAAAACTTGGATATTGTGCTGTAAACTGTGTTGCCATAAACATGAGTATGCGTGTATCTCTGTAGTAGGCTGACTTTAATCATTTTGGATAAATAGCAAGAAGTGGAGTAACTCTGTCACATGGCAGTTCCATTCCGAGTCTTTTGAGGAATCTCCATACTGATTTCTATAGTGGTCGTACAATTTATAGTCCCAACAACAGTGTAAAAAGTGCTCCTTTTCCTCACATCTTCACCAGCACTTATTATTTTTTGTGTTCCTAATGAAAGCCATTTTAACTGGAGTAAGATGAAATCTCAGCATAGCTTTGATTTGAATTTCCTTGATTGCTAAAGATAATACTTTTTTTCACATATTTGTTGCCCATTTGTATTTCTTCTCTTGAGAAATATCTTTTTAGTTCATTTGCCCATTTATTGATTAGGATATTGAGGGGATGTTTGTGTGTTTGGTGTTAAGCTTTATATATTATGAAAAATAGCTGAGAAAGAGTTTCCCCGTTCAGTAGGTCTTTTTTCACTCTTAATTATTCCCTTTGCTGTACAGAAGTTATTTCAATTTGATGCCATCACATTATTACCTTCATATTTATTTCCTGAGCTTTAGCAATTGTATTGAGGAAGTCAATGCCTACACCTCGAATGTTGACCCTCTCTTTCCTTCTAGCAGTTGCAAAGTTTCTGGTCTAATTCCTAATTCAGTTTGATTTGACTTTTGTGCAGGGTGAGACAAGGATCTAGTTTTATTTTTCTATGTATGGATATCTACTTTTACCAGAGCCATTTGTTTGAAAGGTTGTCTTTTCTCCAACATATATTTTTGGCACCTTTGTCAAGTATCAGTGGCTCTAAGTATGTGCGTTTGTCTCTGTGTCTTCTATTCTGTTCCATTGGCGTTCTTGTCTATTTTGATATCAATACCATGCTGTTTTTGCTATTATAGCTTTGTAGTATAATTTGAGATCAGGTATTGTGATGCCTCCAGCCTCCAGCATTACTTTTTGTGCTCAAAATTGCTTTGGCTATTCTGGATTTTTTATTCTTCCATATAGATTTTAGTTCTGTGAAGAATGTCATTGGTATCTTGTTGGAGTTTGCATGGAACCTGTAGATTGCTTTGATAATGTGGCCATTTTAACAATATTAATTCCGCATACCCAAGAACGTGAGAGATCTTTCCATCTTCTACTGTCCTCTTCAATTTCTTTCCTCAGTGTTCTAAGATTTTCATTGTAAAGGTTTTTCACCTCCTCAGGTAGATTTGTTCCTAAGTGTTTTATTTTATTTTTTAGGGTACTGTGAATGGAATTGTTCTCCTGACTTCTTTCTCATTATTCGTGGATTCATTACTGGTGGATTCATTATTGGCATATATTAAAGCTATTAATTTTTGTATGTCAATCCTATATCCTGCTACTTTACTAAATATGTTTATCAACTCTAGAAATCCTCTGGTAGAGTGCTTTGTGTCTTATATGTATAGGATCATATCACCTGCCAACTGATAATTTGATGTCTTTCTTTCCTATTTGTATGCCTTTTTTATTTTCTTCTCTTGCCTATTTGTTCTGTCTCAAATTTCAATTGAATAGGAGTGGTTTGAGTAGACATCTTATCTTGTTCCTTATGCTTTCAGAGAATGCTTTCAGTTTCCCCCATTCAGTGTGATGTCGGTTTTAAGTCTGTCACGACAGCCTGTGTAATTTTTAGGAAAGCTCCTTCTCGACCTAATATCTTCGGTGTTTTTAACATGGATGGGTGTTGGATCCTGTCAAAGGCTTTTTCTGCATCTGTTGAAATGATCATGTCATCTTTGTCCTGAATTCTACTCCATGATAGATTACACTTATTGATTTGCAAATGTTGAACCATCCTTTCATTCATGATATGGTACCAACTCATCATGATGTAATCGTCTTAATTTATTTTTTAATACTAACTGTTAATATTTTATTAAGGATTTTTACATCTGTTTTCATCAGGGATATTGGTATGTGGTTTTCTTTCCATGATATGCTGTTACCTGGTTTTGCTCTCAGGTGGATGCTGGCTTCATAGAATGAATTTGAGAGTATTTCCCGCTTTCTATTTTATAGAAGAATTTGATGAATGTTGGTGTTAGTTATTCTGTGAAGGTTTGTAGAATTTAGCTGGGAATCCACCTGATCCTGGATTTTTCTTTATTGAAAGCTTTTTATTACTGCTTCAAGCTCACACTTGTGATAGATCTGTTTAGGTTTTCTATATCCTTTGTTCGATTTTGGTAGGTGGAATGTGTGTAAAATTGTGTCCATTTCTTCTAGATTTTCCAATTCATTGAATATAGTATTCAAAGTGTCCTTAATGATCTTTCATTTTCCAGAGATGTCTATGGTAACTTCTTTTTTCATCTTTGACTATTCATTCAGATCTTTTTCTCTCTTTCTTTTGGTTAGTTTGGCTAAATGTTTGTCAATCTTGTTTATCTTTTCAAGTAACCAATTATTTCATTGATCCTTGGTATTGTTTTTATACTCTTTTTCAATAATTTAGGCTCTTAATTATTTCCTTCCTTCTACTGATTTTGTAATTGATTTGTTCTTGCATTTTGGGAGTTGAGATGCATCACTAAGTTGTTTATTTGACATGTTTTTAATTTTATTTAGGCACCCAATGCTATAACTTACCTCTTAGAACCACCTTCGTAGTGTCCCAGAGATTCTGGTATGTTGTATCTCTGTTTTCACTTGATTCTAGAAATTTTTCAATTTCTCCTTTTATTTCCTCTATAATACATTCATTGCTCAAAAAATATACTGTTCAATCTCCATGTGCTTATGTAATTTCTATCATTTTTCTTGTTTTTGGTTTCTAATTTCATTTCATTATGATCTAATAAAAAGTAAGAAATGTTATTTATTTTTCTTGTATTTGATAAGATTTGCTTTGTGTCCTAATATACGATCTGCTTTGGAGAAGATTGCATGGGCAGCTGGGAAGAAGGTGAACTCAGCTATTGTTGACTAAAATATTCTATAGATACCTGTTAGGTCCGTTTGATTTACAATATTTTTAGGTCTGAAGAGTCCACATCCAGACATAAAATGGGTAAGAGAGGTGTGTTATAATCTCCTTATGTTATTATATTGTGGTCTGAGTCTTTACATTAAGTAGTGTTCGTTTTACATAATTAGGTGTACTGATATCTGGGGCATAAATATTTACTGTCATTGTAGCTTCTTGTTTAGTTGTGCCCTTTATCAATATAGAAAATTATTCTTTTTCTCTTATGATTAATTGTGGCTTGAAGTCACCTTTGTCAACTTTGATATGAGAGTAGCTACTTCTGTTTGCTTTCAGGCTGCATTTGCTTGGAATATATTTTTCCACCCTTTCACTTTTGCTTGTCTTTGCCTGTAAGACAAATCTCTTGCAAATGACATATATCCAGTCTATGCTTTTCTAATTCATTCTGTTTAGTTATACATAATATTAGAATTCACTTTGACAAAATTATAAAAGCTTGGAATATAATTTGCTCTGATCCAGTCCCCAGTACCCCCTTTTTCCTCCCTCTTCCCTCTCCCATTCCTTTCCTTCTACTCTATTGATCTTTCTTCTATTTACTTTTAGTTATTTTTTTAATTGGAGGGATGAGCCCATTTATCTTCAGTATTATTATATAGAAATATTTAATATTTCCATTTGGATTTATTTTCAAAGTCCTAATTCACATTTGCTTAGCTACTCTTCTAATGAGATTCATTCATTCACTGGCTCTGAAGTTTGTTTATAATTTCATTTGTATGTAATATTTCTTTCCACATATTCTTTAGTACTGGCTTAGTAGTCATGAATTATTTTAGTTTGTGCTTATCTTGGAAGATTTTTATTTTTTCTTCATTCTGAATGACAGCTTTGCTGGATATAGCAATCTTGGTTGAATTTTAACTGTTTTCTTTCATGAGTTGGAATATATTCTTCCAAGCCCTCCTAGCTTTTAGAACCTCTGCTGAGAAATCAAAAGTAATTCTAATTGACTTACCTTGAAATGTGACCTGACATTTTTATCTTGAGGTCTTTAAAATTCTATCTTTGTTCTGTATGTTACACATTTTTATCATAGTGTTTCATGGAGAGACCCTTTCTGATCTTGTCTATTTGAGGTCCTAAACACATCCTGTATCTTAATATTCATCTAATTCCCAAGGTTTGTAAAATTTTCTGAAATTATTTCACTGAAAAGATTATCCATGTCCTTAGGTTATATCTTGGATCCCTCTTTGATCCCAATGACTATTAGGTTTTGGTCTCTTAATATTTTTCCAGATTTCTTATATATTCTGATCATCAAACCTTATTTTATTTTCTTTATCACTGACTGAGTTTTCAAGTTCATATACCTTGTTCTCAGTTCCCAAACTTCTGTCTTATACATCGTCTAATCTATTGGTGAGACTTTCAAATAACTTGTTAATTCAAATTATTGTGTCTTTCATTTCCAGAATTTCTGTTTGGTTCTTTTTCAGAATTTCTATCTCTTTATTAAAATGCTCATCTGGGTGCAATGGTACTGTAAATCCAGTGGCTCAGGAGGTTAAGGCAGGAGAATTATGAGTTCAAAAACAGCCTCAGCAACTTAGTGAGGCCCTAAGCAACTTGGCAAGACCCTATCTCTAAATAAAACATTACAAAGGGCTGGAGATGCAGCTCAGTGCTCTTTCACTTCCTATATTTTCTCTCTTTGTTCATTCCTTAGATCTTCTTCAAATTCATTAATCATTTTAACCATGAGATTTTTAAATTTCTTGTCTATGCTTTCATTTCCATTAATATCTGTGGATTCAGTTAATGGAGGTTATAGATTTTTGGAGGCATCACATTGGCATGTTTCCTCATGTTATGTGAAACTCTGTGCTTGCGCATACATTGAGATTAGGTCCTCTTCCTACTTTATGTGATAGTCCTTTATGAGTAGTTATCTCTTAATAACAAGCCCCACGCTATATATGTCTTTGCTTTGACATATCTGATCTACATAATCAATGTGTTAATTTCAACTTCCAATACCTCTTTGAAAAGAAAGAGTTACCATCAGTAATAATGGTTATTTAAAAGCAATGTATACTATGCAAGTTATTATTTCTAATTGCTGCAACTCTAGTGACCAAAGAGGAACATAGGTGAGAATTAATTTAGAATAAGTTAAGAAGATTGATCATTAATGATAGCATTCTAAATTTCATTGGAAGAAGGGATTAAAAGTTGAAAAATGTAAGATTTTTAAAAATAAAGAAATGGGCTTTCTTCAAGAAGAATTGGCCAAGAACAATACTCGACATCCTCTGAAGGGATGGCCTCAGGCCCTGTAACAGTGACTACAAGAAAAAGGGGTAATGAACACGAGTGCTATTGGAATTATGCAATCTAAAAGAAAGGGAAGTAGTATCAAAAGAAAAGGAAAAGGAAAAAAATAAAGAAAAGGGTAATAGAGAGAAAAGAGTGAGAAGTTAGAATGTCATATGTATAAGGGGTGAAGGAGAGTGGAAGGGTTGATGGAAGGTTGATGGAAAAGAAAGAGATATTGAAAGAGGATCCAATTAATTGACAGAATGCCTAAAATTAGTATGAGTATGAAAAAACATAAAATATGAGGAGACACTAAGAATCAGTTAATATGCAGTTGACATATTATCTGTCCTATAGAAATTTGGTTTACTGTTATTGTTTTATTTTTGTTTTGTTGCTGATATTTTTTAAGTAGAGGCCTTTCTTTCTTTCTAAGGAATTGATTTTAGAATCTGCTAAGAGAAAGCTTATATAACACAGGTATCCTGGTTGCTGTTTATTTCTTCTCAGCTCTGACCCCAAAGGTGGAACTTGTTAGGAGAGTCTGTGTGCTGACCTCTACCACCTTTTTACCCAACAAACTCTTTCTTCCCAAAGCTTCAGTCCATGTGCTGTGGGGGTGGGGGTAAGCACAGGACATGTCAGTCTGTCCTCTGGCCCCTCTGGATGTTGCAGGGATACAGCTTACTGTCTGATCCTGATCAACTTCAGATTCAACCCCCTCCACTGTCAGCCACAGTCCTTATCCCAAAGTTCAGACCTCCAGAGAGCTTACTTACGACCTGAGAGCTTACTTTGCTCTTCTATATTCTATAGGCTGAAAAAATAAAAAAAAAAAAGGTCTGGTGCTTTGACTGACCTGAGTTTCTCCCCTGTCTCTGCTACGGTCTTTGCTTTTATGCCCAGATTGACTCAAGGCAAGGGAGCTGGCCAATATGGTCTAAGTAGCTGATTAATCTGGGGGATTCAGAAAGCAAGTGTGCCAAGAACCAGTCAGAAAAAGAAAAAGAAAGGGATAAAAAAGAAAAAAAAAAAAAAAAAAAAAACAAGGGTGCAATATAAAAACCAAAGATGATCTGCAGGGATTTCTAGTCCGCTGCTAGGAAGTGAAGGGTTTATGGAAAATAATATTCCTGCAAGATGAATAATATTCCCCAAAGAAAAATGAAGAGAGGTGCGGCCTGGGGAAGAGGGACGGAAAACTAGCCAAGGATTAACCTCTCAGCAGATCCTTTCCTGATAACATTGGGCCCCCAGAGGAAAGGGGCAGATACTGAATGCTGGGCCCTAAAACTTGACCTTCCCCCATGGCTAATTAGTCCTACCCTATAAAACCAAAATCCCCTCTGTAACTGATGGCCATTTTCACATCCAGAAAATGAGCCCTGATGGTACCTGAGTCCACAAATGACTCAGGCTTCTCTGAATCTGTTGAGGTCCGCATCCCATCCTTTTGCACTTACAGGAAGTACAAAGAGTAACTTTCTCTGTGAGTGGGTTGGGGAGGGGGCTGCTGGGGCTTTCTCCTGTCAGCTCAGCTTGCTATTTCTGAGCTTCACTACTAAGATCGTAACTGGGCTGGAAAGTAGCCTTCTCCTCTTTTTAAACTCAGTGAGAGAAATTCTTTTCTCTCCTTGGAAATCTCTTCTCCTCCCCCACTGAGTTACTGCTCACTGACCCTGCCACCCTCTATTGCTTTTATTTTTTTAAAACTCTATACATTCTAGAAACTGATGTTTTAGCTGGGTGCAGTGCTGCATGTCTGTAATCCCCACAGCTCTGGAGGCTGAGGCAGGAGTGTCACAAGTTCAAAGCCAGCCTCAGCAACTTACCGAGACCCTAAGGGACTTAGCCAGATCCTGTCTCAAAATAAAAATAAATAAGAATTGGGAATGTGGCTCAGTGGTTAAGTGCCCCTGGGTTCAATCCCAGGTCCAAAAATAAAAAGAAGAAAGAAGAAAGAAAAAAGCAAACAAAAAAAAAAAAACAATGTTTTTTTGTTTTCACCAAAAACTCTCTGGGTTGCCTACCAGTGCTTTCCCAGTTTTCCCACCCCAGTTTGCCACTGCAGAACTGCTGTTTTTAATTCACTCTTGGAAAGTTGCTACAAAATCCTGGGTTCCTCTGGAATACCGTATTTGATTGGTTGACATTACAATAACCTAATGACCAACAGCAAAATTCAACATTCCTTAAAGGTAGTTGACCTAACAGCCTCCCTTCAATCTAACCTCCACTCTCTCCAGCACAAAATTACAATGTGCAGAAATTCCAAGAAACAGAAAAATGTTATACATAAGAACGAAATTATCCATAGAAACAGACCCAAAGGTGAACAAGATCCAGAATTTTCTCACAAGAACTTTGAAGCAGCCGTCAGAAACCTATTTAGGAACTTAAAAGAAAAGATGACCTTAATAAACTGAAAAGATGGGGAATTTCAGCAAAGAAATAGAAAATACAAGAGTCAAATGTAAATTGTAGAACTAAAAAGTTATGTCTGACAGAAAATGTTGTCATTTAGTGATGATAGGGGATATACAGATATGAGGTGGGAACATCCTATAAAATGGCACTACTATTCTGACCCTACCAACTTCCTTTCAGAAAGCAATTTACCTGCCTGGCTTAAATCCACAGAATACGCTACCTTCCTCAGCAAACTACCTTTTCTCTGCTGGAGAAATGCAGAACCAAAGTGTTAATAGAAAGAATACAACTTAACCTGAAGGGGGACACTTTTAGGACCCTTACCCAGACCAGATCCCAGAACTCAGGGTGATAAGGATAATTCCCCCTAACCATAAAACCTGTTCCAGTTAGAACAGGTCAGGATGCGCCAAAGTGACCTGGAGATGTCATGGCAGTGGGACTTAAAAGTCTGATGTCGTCCTGCTGCCAGTCAAAAATCAAGAGGTGGACCTGGACAGGACTCTCTGGAAACTTCCCTGGGACCCCCAATAAAACTGGAGGGCAAAATAGGCATACCATCCCACTCCTCTCTGAGAGGACCCTCTCTCTTCCCTGAGAGGGTCCCCCTTTCCCCTTTCCTGTCTCTTCTAATAAGCTCAAGCCTGTTACTCTGACATGTCTGAAATCTTCCTAGTCTGATTGCAAGAATCCAGGTTTGAAAGGGGCCTTGGCACTGCCTGAGTTTCATAGAAAACCTCATGCCCTGTAACTGCTGCTGCAGGGAAAGGGGGTTAATAAACAAGAGAGCTCAAATAGGGGAAAGGAAGATTGAAGAAAGGTGAATATGAACTCAGCCAACTCTAACACAAGGTCAAATGGCACAACGTGCAATCGAACCTTGGGGAAAATGAGGAAAGGGAATAGAGTAGAACACATTTGAAGAAATAATGTTTGAAATTTCCAAAGGTCGTTAAAAAACAGAAAATTGCAAATAACAATAAGTTCAGTAAAATGCGAACATAACCAAATGGAAAGAAAACAGGTATATGTGGGTCAAAGTTCTGAAAATCAAAAATAAATATATTATCTTAAAGCAATCAGAGAGAAAACAAGTCCTTCCATACAGAAGAACAAAAATAAAACTTAAGTCTGGTGTTTGAAAGTCGTAACATAATCGAAAAATATCTTCAATATGCCTAACAAAAATACCAAAGATTGCTAACCCATAATTCTATAACCAATGAATGTTCTTGAAAAAAAAAAAAAACAACAGAATGAAATAAATTTATTTCAGATACATGAAAGCTGAGATCATTCACCTCTAGCAGGCTTGCACTGCAAGTAAGTCTAAAGAAAGTTTTTGAGGCCAAAGGAAAGGATACCAGATGGAAACTTGATTTTATAGAAGGAAAGACGAACACTATTAATAGCTAATATATGAGGAAATATAAACAAAGTATGTGCTTTTTATTGTCTTAATTTCTTTAAACAGCTATCACTATTTAAAGCAAAAATTGCAACACTGTTCTTTGGAATTTATACCATATGTAGAGGCAATGGTTTGACATACAGTCTTTCAACTTCATGATGCTACAAACTGACATGCATTCAGTAGAAGCCATACTTTAGGGTCCTATTTTATTTTTTCCCAGGCTAGAAATAGAAGGATGCACAATCTTCTCTCACAATGCTGGGTGGCAGCAGTGAACCACAGCTCCCAGTCACATGATCACAAGAGAAACAACTGATACTTCATAGTGTGCTGTGTGGCTAGTATTTTGGGGATTAAGATTTTCAATGGGCCGGGCGCAGTAGCTCACGCCTGTAATCCCAGCACTTGGGAGGCTGAGGCAGGAGGATCATGAGTTCAAAGCCAGCCTCAGCAACTTAGTGAGGCTCTAAGCAACTCAGTGAGACCCTGTCTCTAAATAAAATACAAAATAGGGTTGGGGATGTGGCTCAGTGGCCGAGTGCCCCTGGGTTCAATCCCCAGTACCCCCCCCAAAAAAAAAAAATTCAATGAATTGCATGGGACACTCAACACCTTATTGTAAAGTAGGCTTTATGGTTGAGAATTTTGCCCAACTGCAGGCTACTGTAAGTGTTCTGAGCATAGACTCAGCTATGTTTGTAGGTAAGATGCATTAAGTGCATTTTCAACTTACAATATTCTCAATTTACAATCGGTCATCAGAATGCAACCCCATCATAGGTCAAGGAACACCTGTATAACACGGCCCAGAAGATGGCAGAGTAAAAGAAGCATTGCAAGTTTCACATATTTTATGTGAAATGGCATTTTATTAGCTCCAAGTAAATGGTGATATATTAAGTATACATATTTTATCTATAAGCTTTGTGATTAAGATGTCAGGAAAGTCAAAGTTCAATTTCAATCAACACTCACACTACATCTACTCTGTGCCAGGTCCTGGGTAAGAAACTGGGATGACTCAGCAAAGCTTCTGAGAAGGTTATTTCCTGGCTGCATAGCAGTGTACAATAACAGTTCTGGTGGGTAGGTGGCTCTCCCTCACTTATTATTCAGGAACACAGGTTACTTGTATCCCTTATGGCCTTCTTTTCATCTACGTCCTGTCAACAAAAGAGAAAAGAAAGTGGGCACCACACATTTCTACTCTTAAAGGTCCAGCCTAACTAATCTCCAGAATCTACAAAGTACTCAAAAATCTTAACACCAAGAACACTAATAACCCAATCAATAAATGGGCCAAGGAAATGAACAGACACTTTACAGAGGAAGATCTACAAGCAATCAACAGATTCATGAAAAAATGTTCAACATCCCTCGTTATAAAAGAAATGCAAATCAAAACTACCTTAAGATTTCATCTCACCCCAATTAGAATGCCTTTCATTAAGAATACAGGCAACAACAGGTGTTGGCGAGGATGTGGGGAAAGGGTACACTCATACATTGCTGGTGGGAGTGCAAGTTGGTGCAGCCACTCTGGAAAGCAGTGTGGAGATTCCTTAGGAAACTTGGAATGGATCCACCATTTGACCCCGCTATCCCACTCCTTGGCCTATACCCAAAGGACTTAAAATCAGATTACTACAGTGATGCAGCCACATCAATGTTCATAGCTGCTCAATTCACAATAGCTACATTGTGGAACCAACCTAGATGCCCTTCAACAGATGAATGGATAAAGAAACTATGGTATATATACACAATGGAATATTACTCAGCCATAAAGAAGAATGAAATTATGGCATTTGTAGGCAAATGGATGATGTTGGAGACTGTCATACTAAGTGAGATTAGCCAGTCCCCAAAATCCAAAGGCAGAATGATCTCTCTGATAAGTGAATGATGATGCATAATGCAAGGTGGGAGGGAGGCAAGAATGGAGGAAGGATAGATAGCATAGAGGGAAGGGAGGGGTGGGGTCAGGGTGGGGGGGAAAGAATAATAACAGAATGAGACAGACATCATTGCCCTGTGTACATGCATGAACGCACAGATGGTGTGACTCTACTTTGTGTACAACCAGAGAAACAATAGCTGTACTCCATTTGTGTTCAGTGGATCAAAATTAGATGAATAAAAAATAAATAAATAAATAAATAAATAAATAAAAGCCCAGCCTATAAGGAGTGTGCATCCTTTGGCTTGCATTTCATTGTAGTCACGTGGCTTTAGCTAACTGTAAGGAAACTGGAAATAGCAGTCTAGCTATGTGCCATCCCTGGAAAGAACGCATTTCAGTAAGCTACCAGTGTCTGCCATACTCTTTCAAAGAGCCAGCAGTCTAACAGAGTCCCCACTGACCACTGGGGATATAGTCCAGTACCCCGTAGACGCCTGAAAGTTCTGTTAATACTGAACCTGATATATACGACACTTTTTCCTATATGCCCTGTAGCATTGCCACATAGCACCAGAGTTAATCTGTCCTTCCAGGTTTTATGTCTTGATATTTCCTTTGCATCACTATTCTTGTACTTTGGGGCCACTGTTGAGGCAAATAAGAGCTGCTCGAACACAAGAACTGTGATCCCTTGATAGTCCATCTGATAACCAAGAAGGCTGCTGGGTGATTAAGGGGCAGGCGGCGTATTCTGTGCACTGCACTGGACGAAGGGATAATTCACATCCCAGGCAGGATGGAACGGAATGGTGTTAGATTTCATCACACTACTCAGAACAGCTTGCACTCTAGACCATGAATTGCTTACTTCTGGAATTTTTCCATTTAATATTTTTAGATCATGACTATAGATATTTAAAAACAGAAAAAGTTAAACTGTAGATAAGAGAGGATTACTAAATAATTGGGACAGTATACAAAGTTAGTCATTTTAAAACAAATTTTTTCTGGCTTTTAAAATAAAACTTGTAATTTTTATACAGTATGCAAGAGTGTAAAGAGTGAGAAATAAAATAAAAATCACTAATATCCTAACAATATCCTTAGCAGTAGCCATGTGAGAACAGTATTTCAGTCTTTTCTTCCATGTTTACTGCCCAGCTTATTTTTCTTAATAATTTAGAATCAGGCCATCTGCTCTGCTTTGTAACCTGTCAGGTTTGTTGTTGCTGTTATTTCACTTAAAGATCACCAACACTCGCCGGGTGCTGTGGCACACACTTGTAATCCGAGCCACTGGGAGGCTGAGGCAGGAGGATGGAGAATTCAAACCCAGCCTCACCAACTTAGTGAGGTCCTAAGTAATGAATATGGAGAGTAAGAAATTCCCAAAATAATAAGTCCTGAGAAAAAGAAAAGGGAGTAAAAATGAAGGCCGTGCATTGACAGCTTTCCTCTCCTAAGACAAATGTTTTCCAGATGCTGGTTGCAGGCAAAAATGATATGTTTTATCATCCTCAAAAGAAAACAGTCTCTAGGAGGCATTATCTCCTCCAAAGCAAAATCCTTTTTAGGCACTTACCCACAGACCTTGACCAAAAGGGCCCACATTCCTGACCGTCTAAGCAAAACTGACACATGCTCACTAGACCACCCCTCAAAATAATCTATATAAACCCAGTCCCTTCCTTTGTTCAGTGGCTCATTTTCCACCAGGAGAGTGGGTCCACGGGCATCAGTTCATCCCCTGAATCTTTATTCAACTCTTTAGCTGAGATGACATGTAGGTTTGCGTCCTGTCCGGTCTTTTTGTACTAACACTAAGCAACTCAGGTGAGACTCTGTCTCTAAATAAAATATAAAAAAGGGCTGGGGATGTGGTTCAGTGTCTAAGCCCCCCTGGGTTCAATCCCTGGTGAAAAAAAAAAAAACCACCCTTTCCCATTGCATTGTTACAGTGTATTTTATACCTCAACTTGGAAGCCAGAAAGAAGTCTATAGGACTTTTTACATAGAAACAGCATTTTTAACAAATCTAGAGAGGAAGCAGCTCCCTTGGAGCCTCTTATCTTCCCACATTCCCAGTGAGGGTTTGATGGACCACAGGAAAAGAGGGAGACCAACCAGCAGTTCATGCTTCCTCAGAGATGGAGCACAGGACCACCTGTGCAACGGGAAGCCAATTCCACAGGACACCTGGGTCCTGCAGAGAGCAAAGTAAATGCTGCTGGTGACATCTGAGAGGACCTGGAGAAAGGAGAGGGTTGACAAACTACTTTTCTAGTTTTCAGAAATAGCTGGGAGGTACAATTTCATCTTGCTAGCTTGACATAAAACTCAAAAGGAGCCTCCCCGGGCAGTGCCACCCAGTGAGATTCAGGTCATTCAACCCACGTCAATCAGCATAATGGCTTGCCAGGACCAGGTCTCAGAATGCCTTTCTCAAGGAGTTTCCAACATAAGGACAAGTCCAGTAGGCTGTGTGCATTTCCCCTGGGTATGTTGGAGAGTACTGGCATCCCTGTGCGTTTGAGCTTCAGTAACGTGTTGGGTAAGGCTGCTCGTGATTCACCTCCACTGACTCCACCGCCAACTCCTCAGCACCACCGTATGACAGATGCTTGGAGTAGTCATATTCAATCTGATTGTGTAAAGTTCATGCACACCATTGACACCACGCAGATCTGAGCCACCATGCAGCCACACATCTGCCTTGCCACAACGGTTTTATTTTGGGGAAGCGGGAATAGACAGTTGCAACTCCAGCTGGACTCTGAGTGCCTTAATGTGATGGCGTCACTAGAAATGAGGTCCTACCTAAAGGGTCTCAACTTTGCGGAAGCTCTTGTGCCTCCAGAGTGAGGATATTAGGGAGGAGTTGGTTTGAAATGGAAATGAGATGCAGTTACTGACAATAAGGAAAGTGAAGGAATGTTTTGAAAAGAGATTCATGGGAAACAAAAGCCTTTTCAACAAATGGTGCCAGAACAACATGGATGTCCAGAAAGAAGGTAAACCAAGGGCTGGGGATATGGTTCAGTTGGTAGAGTGCTTGCTTTGCAAGCACGAGGCCCTCGGTTCTATCCCCAGCACCACAAAAAAAGAAAAAGAAAAAGAAAGTAAACCAAGGCAACTTTGTTGGCAATCAATTGACCATAAATGAACGAGTTTACCTCTGAGCTCTCCATCCAACTCCATTGG
Source organism: Glaucomys volans (assembly GCA_020662805.1). Classification (NCBI taxonomy): domain Eukaryota; kingdom Metazoa; phylum Chordata; class Mammalia; order Rodentia; family Sciuridae; genus Glaucomys; species Glaucomys volans. The sequence continues at coordinate 109,268 of JAJEJO010002146.1, forward strand.
TCAATGGGTCTGGTTTTTTGCCAGTACCATTCTGTATTGATTACTATAGCTTTGTAATGTATATTGAAATTAGATAGCATGAGGCTTCCAGCATTGTTCCTTTTGCTAAAAATTCAAGCCCTTTTGTGGTTTTGTATTGAATTTGGTGATTTTTTTCTATTTTCATTAAAAATTATAATTTTTATAGTGATTATGCTCTTCCTTAGACACAAATGTAAAAGCTAATGCTATAACACTTCCAGGAGACAACTGGAAAAGAGGAAAAGATCTATTCAACTGAGAATAGACAAAAGTTTCCTGGACAGGATACAGAAAGCATTAACCTTTAAAGAAAACACTGATAAACTAGACTTCATCTAAATTTGAAAAATCTTCCAATTAAAAGAAGACACTGTTAGGAAATGAAAACGCAAGAAATAGACTGGGATAAAATATACACAAAGCATCTATCTGACTACAGAAACATTCAGAACATATAAAGAACTCTAACAAGTCAATACCCAAAAGATTAATAGCCCAATGAAAAACAGCTAAAAGACTTGTAATTACAGCCACACTGAGGTAACTCAAGATATCCTCTAGAATGACTAAGATTAAAAAGACTACCAACACTCAATGTTGGCAAGGATGTGGAGCAACAGGAAGTCTCTGTCATTTCAGAAGGAATGTATAATTATACAATCACTTTCATAAATCTCTTAGAAGTGTCTTTTAAAGTTAACCACTTTTCATATGACCCTGCATTTTCACTCCTGGGTACTTAATCAAGAGAAAAGAAAGCACATGTCCACACAAAGATAATGAATGAATACTCAGAACAGCTTTTTTCTTAATAGTTAAAAAGCAGAAGCAACTCAAATGTCAATCGATAGATAATGTATAAAAAAAGATCATAATTTCATTCAATTGAATTCTACTCAGCAATGAAAAGGATACAACTATTAATACAGTCTGGAAAATGAATGAATCTTATAGATATTATGCTTGAATGAATGAAACTATACACAAGAAAAGTCCATGCTGTGATTCCATTTGTATGAAATTCTCCAACAAGCAAAATTCATCTATGGTAGAGAAAAATCAGCACCCACTGTTGAGAGGAAAGAGGTTTAATGGAACTCTCAGAAGTGATAAAAGTTTTTAATATTTCATAGGACTTTGGGTTACACACATAGAACAATTTGCCAAAATCATGCAGCAAGGTTTGTGAATTTCAATATTCATACAATTTTTCATTAAAAACTATAAAATTGGGGATGGCTAGAAGTACAACTAAAGCAAAATTGGCGACATATTGACCAAGGTTGAATTGGATGATAGGTTCATTATGCTATTACGTTTACTTTTTATGTGTTCAGTTTTTTTCCATGATAAAAAAAAATGTTTAAGACAAAGAGAGAAACCAAAGAGGAAAATTTAAGTTTATCAGAAGTTAAAGTAGTCTGTAAATCTTCCATCATGGAAAATAGTGTGTCACCTGAAAAGAGCACAATGGAACAGAATAGAAAAGCCAGAAATAGCATCTCATACATATGCAACTTTAGTATGCACAAAGGTGATATCTTCAATTAGTGGGGAAAGATGGACTTTTAATAAGCAATGTTGGGAAAACCAAGTAGCCATGAAAAAAAAATAAAATTAGATCCCTTTTTCATGACCCAATAAAAGTCAAATTAATCCATTGTTTATGGGTAAAAACAAAAACATACAAACACTAAAGAAAAAAAAAATAAAGAGGATTCATAAACATCCAGCAGTGGGCACATAGCTCTGGAGAGGTGGCCACTCAGCAGGTCAGTTCTAAGGAGATGCCAGACTCAAGGCTGGGAAGCCAAATTATGAGCGAGATACTAAGGAAGGGCCAGCGTGAAGAGCCAGGGATGGTCCCAGTAGGAGTAACACAGCCAAGCAGTAGGGCTCAGAACCTGGGGAGGCTGAAGGAAAACCCAAGTTCAATTCAGAAATTCATGGGCTACACCATGGAAAGAGTAGACTGCTTCTGGCCGGCTTAGCAGAGCAGCCGCATCTGCAGCAGCTGCCCGTGGAGGGGTGAGAGAGAAGGAAGGGGGAAAGCCACAGGAGGACAGGGACATGTACTGCATTTGTGTGGTGCCCAGACACCCCTGGCCATGTGGCTGAGCTGACACCAAGATGGCAGCAGAAGGATGCCTGACAAGGCCACAGTGGAGGGGCACCAAGACCTTCCCTAACCCAGGAGGACTGCTTCCCCATTGTCGAAGGCCATATGCTACATGAATCAGGTATAGTTAGCTCCTCCCAGTGTCAAACACCTCAGGGGGTGTCAGCCAACTCCTGCATCGTGGAGAGGATGGAGACTGCTGGATGGTGGTCCTGGAGAGGTGTCAGGAGACAGAAGGGTCAGAAGGTGAAGAGCACTAAGAAGGATGTGTGCTGGAGGCTGGCCTCCTGGCTTTGGGCATGGGAGTCCCAGGTGGAGCTGCGCTCAGCAATCAGAGGTTGTAACTGGGGCAATAAAGCAGGTAACATGACACCCTCGGGCCTGGTGTGCAGCCTGAGGGCCTGGACGAGAGCTGGAATGCCAGCATGGGAGGAGGCCTGCATGGAACGTGCCAGCGACGGGACCTGGGCTCGGTGGCTTGGAAGGGCCGGGGAGAAAACAGACATCGATTCTGGAGACAAAACTTGTCTCCACTGAAACCATAAGGAAGGGTCTGGACATGAGGTGTGGCCTGGCTGGCTAGGGGCTTTGTTCCTCTTCCACATGCCTCACTGGCTTGGCTTTTGGAAGAACCCAGAGAAGCTTTTCCTTCCTCAGTAATTCAAGGGGCAGGGCAAGGGACAAGAAGCCATTTCCCTCTTGTCCAGCCCTTAAGGCACCTGGAAATGCACTCTGCATGAAGTTGCTGAGGTGCCACAGCAGGCCCCAGGAAAGGAGGGGACAGCGCCCTGCCCTGCGAGCTTTACACACCTACCCCACTTAATTCTTGTGAAAACAAAATCCACATGAAGCAGCTGTGATTTTCTTCACCTGAAGTGAGGCGACAGAGCCTCCGTGCGGGGAGATTCTCACTCTGACTCTAACCTTCTCCTTTCCCTCCTGCTCCTAGCTCTGACAAGGTGTGGCCAGTCCAGGTGCTGTCCCTTCCCCTGCCAGGCCTCATGGCCTCTCCACCACAAGGCACAGGCCGTCTATCAGCTGTTACACTCCAGCACACTCGCTGCACGTCTCTGACCAGTTCCTTGGGGCAGGGCATTCCGGGGAGCCACGCCTGAGTGGAGGCCCTCGGGGCCCTGGGCCCGTTGGCAAGGTGGCTGCTGGAGCATGGAGCCGGCCCCACCTGCAGTGCCCTGGCTTCCCTTCTAACCAAGAGCCACTGTCCAGAGGGGACTACGCAAAGCCAGGAGGCCCCAGGCATGGGCTTTGCCCCCATGACGGAGGACAAGGCTGGGGCAGGGAGAAAGGCGCTTCCCTTTCTTTGCTGCATTTCATCTATCTTCCAGGAGCCTGGAGGAGCTTCCTCCCCAGAGCTGTCCAGGCTTGACCAAGCTCACACATCTAAGAACGGAAGCTCCGCCACGCTGCTCTTTCTGCTCCACCACCCTCCCCATGCTGCTCCCAGGGGAGTTGCTAACCCCACTCAGTGCTTTTGTCCCTGCGAGCCAGCCCCACCCCCCTAAGCCCAGAGAATGCTGCCATTGGTCCCCTCTGCCCTCCTCCAGTGCTGCACATGGCCGCATCTCACCCGAGGTACCCCCATTCCTTTCTGCCTCCCTCAGCTGTCATCAATGAGCTTCTCTGCAAGGTGGTCTCTTTGGAGCATGAGCTCCTGGCCGGGGTCTCAGGCTATAAGGAGCACTGATGAGATGGGATGCCCCCACCCTCTCCTCCCTCGGGTCCCTTTGAGGCTACAGCTCTAATAGCGAAGCTCGCTCAGTGTGAGCCAGGCATCCCTGACCTCAGGGAATTGTTCTAACTGTGAGACAAGATGGAAAAAATTGTCATTGACTTCTTATTTGGAGGGAGCATCACATTTCCTGGGGGGAACCATGGGCTACCTTAACTTTTAATATATTTTTTTCATTTTATTTGTTCTAATTAGTGGTACATAAAAGTAGAATGCATTTATACATTTTGATAGATCATACATAAATAGAAAATAGGAAGCTGCTTATTTAAATCACATACTATAAGACTCTAAGCAAAGCCTCTAACTTCCCTGAGCCTTCTTTTACCACATGTACAAATTTGAGGTAATAAGAACTTAAAAATGAGAAGGTACCACGTGGCAAAGTGAAATGTTCAGCACATGTGACTATCTGGGAATACTTGGCACAAAATATGGCAGCTCCCCAGTGTGACCGGAGGATTACCCTAGCTAGCAGGAGTAGGTGGAGAGCCACGGGAACTAGAGAGAGGGATTGAGTGTGGTTTGAAATATCCCATCTGGGATCTTTGCACATGTGAGCACAACCAAAATGCCCTGTAAGTGCAATTACTGCAAAGTAAATGGAGTCCAGCCTGGAGGAAGCAGAAGTGACTTTGTAATAGCTGACATGTGGGTCGTTGCTGTTTGTTTTTTTTTCCCCCACTGGTAATATTATACCTGCACATGACAAGCCAAATTCAGTTGAGAGGAAATAAAAGGAGCTTCACTTTTGCCTACCATGACCATTTTTCACTTTCCCAAATAATCACTAAGCTCAACTGCTTTGACATTACTATTATAACATTACCTAGCACCCCTTGAATGTTTATTCATCTTAACACTGCCTTGGGACCTTCAGGCATGAAAAATAAGAAAATTAGCTGAGCACAGTAGCACACACCGGTGGTGATCCAAGCTGCTTAGGAGGCTGAGGCAGGAGGATCACAATTCAAGGCCAGTCTGGGCAATTCAGTGAGACTCTTCTCAAAAATAAAGTTGCCTATCATGTTAAAGTACCCTCTCTAAAAAAAAAAAAAAAAAAAAAAAAAACAGAAAATAAAATAAAATTATCAGTCTTACAACTATCTTCTACTTTTTCTTTCTTTGTAATTATATTTTTATTTTATTCTTAAAAATAAAAAAGTTGTATTTCCCACTTTGTTTGTTGTGTTTTATGGGTCTATCCAGTAATTTTCTCTATGACTTTCAATAACTATATTCAGTCTTCTATTTGTCAAATTAAGACAGTATTTACCAATATTAAAAATAAGAACACTAGCGTATTTATTCTTCCTTCCTTTCTCCTCCCCCTATTTCTTTTATTATTTTTATATCATGATTTAAAATATTTATGTTAGCTGACTCTTACTTGCTCTGTCTACAGGTGAACTCTTAAAAACTAGACTACTAATAAATAGCATCAACAACACTGTGATTTCAAAGATAATATTCTCTGTAGAATTTTCGTTCAACATGATTGACCCAGAGAGAAAAAAATTTCTGTCATTAAAACTTTAAAAATAGGGCTGGGGTTGTGGCTCAGTGGTAGAGCGCTTGCCTAGCACGTGTGAGAAACTGGGTTCGATTCTCAGCACCACGTATAAGTAAATGAATAAAATAAAGGTCTATCAACATCTAAAAAATATTTTTTAAAAACCTTTAAAAATAAATTTATAATCTTATAATTAAATACTTTGTATTTTAAAACAAAGGTAATAAATTTTTTAGAACATATCAATGATTTTATTACATCTTACTATTTCCTAAGTCAGTTAGGTTACAAGTGATAGAGACACTTCATGGTCGTGGTTACTGCTCATCTCTTCCCAACTCTGCAAGTGATGATACCATGTTGGTCGCTTAAAATTCGCCGCGGAGGGAGAATGTAACCATGGGAGTTGGAAAGCACTACAAACAAAGGCTTGGTTTGTTGCTTTATTCATTAAAACAATTAAGTGGTGTTATGGCTTGGATATGAGGTGTCCCCCAAAAGCTCACATCAGAGACAATGCAAGAAGATTGAGAGGAGAAATTATTGAGTTTATAAGAGTTTTAACCCAGTCAGTGAATTAATCCCTGATGGGATTAATCGAAGTGGTAGGGTGTGGCTGGAGAACGTGGGAATTGGGGCGTGGGTATGGGGTATATATTTGTATTTGGAGACCACGTGAGCTGCTTCCCTTTGCCAAACTCTTCCGCCATGATGTTCAGCCTCACCTTGAGCCCTGAGCAGTGGGCCAGCTATCTATGGACTAAGACCCCTGAAACCATGAGCCCTCAAATAAATTTTTCCTTCTCTAAAATGTTCTGGGTGGGTCCTTTTAGCCACAGTATTGAAAAGGCTTACTAAAACAAGTGGTCAAAGAAATGTTAAGGGGCTGGGGTGTGGCTCAGCGGTGGAATGCCTGCCTAGCACATGGAGGCACTGGGTGCGATCCTCAGTCCCACATGAAAATAAATAAATAAAATAAAGGTATTGTGTCTATGATTAAAAAAATATTTTTTAAAAAAAGAAATGTTAATAATATAAATTAAAATTATGCTATGTCTATTGTACTTACAAAAAATTGAGGGATATATTTCCAGGATTTTAAAACTATTATCAAAGTCACTTACATCATGGACAAATGAGTGAGGTTTCAACTTACTGAAAGCGAGAGCTAAAGGTAACCAGTTCAGTCAATATAATCTGTGTAAGAACAAAAAAATCCCTTACCAGGAGAGTGCATGTCAGACTTCATGGCTATGAATATATTGGGCAAAGCACTGTGGGTTAGGATCTGACTCCATTTGTCAGATCATGGTTAAATTGAGACCATAGGTGAGACAGGCACATGAGTTTGGCAAAAATCAATGAAAGCATTTTGTAAGGATCAATTGGCATTACGGAATTAACCAAAATTACTGCATGTTCTATGGTTATTTGTAAATGTGTATCACACATCCTTTATTCAATAATTTTTTTTTAAAAATTGGTGGTACTGGGGATAGAACCTAAGGCCTTATATATTGATCTACATCCCCAGCTATATCAATTAATATATAAATATATCAATATACATATAGTTACATAGTTGTCCCTTGGTATCCATGAGAAATTGATCCTGGACTCCCCACAGAAACCAAAATCTGCAAATTCTCAAGTGTCTTACATAAATCATCCTAATATTTGCATATAACCTATACACATTTCTCTCAGATGCATACTTTAAATAATCTCTGAATTACTTATAATACCCAATAAAATATAAATGCTATGTAAATATTCTACTATCTTGTTTAAGGGAAAATGACAAGAAAAAAAGTCTGTACATAATCAGTACAGATGCAATTTTGTTCCAAATATTTTCGAACTGCAAAAAATCCATGGATGTGGAATCTGCAGATACTACAGTCTATGCATTCTTTTTTTGTTTTTTTTTGCAAACCAGGTGTTAAGCTTTTACCAGCACAGCGCTGTCTCAGATGCTTGTCTGATCTCACATCACCAAAGAAAGTAGAAGGAAATGACAAGATATACCTCTGCCTTTTTTGTTCCAGGACCAGCATGGCCCAGGAGCTTCAGGAGTCATCGGGAGGATAAAGAAGACGTGTCACTGAAGACTGCGAAAGCAAGGGCTGAAAGACAGTGACTAGCAGGGCAAAACATCCCTCAGAAGCCTTCCCGTCTCAAACCAGGGCTGCTCGTCCCTGCCCACCTCCCTGACGGGGCAGTTGTGAGACTTGGGATGACAACATGGCTATAAGGATGCATGGCCTGGGGGAAGGAAAGTGGCAATATTTGCTTCTTAAGAGAGGAACAACCCAATAAATGGGCAAAGGAACTAAACAGACACTTCTCAAAAGAAGAGTATGAACAGTCAACAAATATATGAAAAAATGTTCAACATCACCAGCAATTAGAGAAATGCAAATTAAAACTACCCTGAGATTTCATCTCACTCCAGTCAGAAATGCAATTATCAAGAATACAAACAACAGTGTTTGTGAAGATGTGGGGGAAAAGGTACACTCATACATTGCTGGTGGGACTGCAAATTGATGCAACCAGTCTGGAAAGCAGTATGGAGATTCCTCAGAAAACTTGAAACGGAACCACCATTTGACCCAGTTATCCTACTCCTCAGTATATATCCAAAGGATTTCTGTTTTTAACTTTATCGTTGACTTCTAATTTCATTCCATTATGATCTGATAGAATACAAGGTAGTATCTCTATGTTTTTGTATTTGCTAAGAGTAGCTTTGTGGCATAACATAATCAGCACACTACAGTGACACAGCCACATCAATGTTTATAGTAGCTCAATTCACAATAGCTAAGTTATGGAACCAACCTAGATGATGCCCTTCAACAGATAAACAGATAAATAAATTGTGGTATGTATTCACCATGGAATATTACTTAGTCATAAAGAAGAATGCTTTTATGACATTCACCAGTAAATGGATGGATCTAGAGATTATCATGCTAAGTCAATCCCAAAACACCAAAGGTTGAAGTGTTCACTCTGATATGTGGATGCTAACATGCCACACGGGGGTGGGGATAGAAAATTAGACTAGACATAAGGGAATGAAGGGAAGGGATGGGGGATAGTAATAGGAGAGGCTGTGGGATGAATCTGACATAACTTTCCTATGCACACATATGAATACATCACAGTGACTCTCACCATGAAGTACATTCAGAAGACTTGGATCCTAATTAGAATAAGATATATTCCATGCTTGTATAAATATGTTAAAATAGATTCTATTGTCAGGTATTACTGAATTTAAAAGAGAGAGAGAGAGTGTGGTATGACTATCCCCACCACCAATACCAACAGAACAGTGGCTCAAGCAACCAGTGGCCAGCCACCCACCCAGGGAAGGACACACCCAGAGACCCCAGGCAGCTGCCAGCATGGAGCCAGCACAGAGACCACCAATTCCAAAGCGTGGGGAGGGGGCGGGAGGCAAAGCCACTTCTGCTTCCTGCCCAAGCCAGCGGAGGAACAGCCTGGGAGCACCTTTGAATTCTCAGACCTCAGCCACAGGTTCACTTCAAGTTTCAAGGGAAATTTTATGGGCAGTTTCATTTTATCTGACTCAGCTCTCTGCAGAAGTACTTCTCTGTGCTTCTGGAGAAGCTGGTACGTGGGACGAGTGCTCTAAACATGGGTGGATGTAACTGTCACCCCAGACATTGATGGCATTGGGCTCACAGACACTTCTTGCAGAAAACCCCAAAATTACATTATTTACTCTTCTGGGAATCCATCCTAAGGAAATGACCCAATATTAAAAAGGCATTTTCTGTATCTGCCTCAAATCCTTTTTTAAGTGATGGAACGGTGTGGGACATAAATAAACAAAAAAGGAAAGTTTTATGTGGAAAGGTGCTCTCTGAATGTCGGAAATGATCTAAAGTGTATCATTTAGGGGCTTTAAAATTGATATTATATAGACTTTCATAGGTCCTTTCAGATGTTATTTTTAATACCATAAGGAAATACTTGATTTATAATATTCTGTTTAAAAATAAACGAGTGATCTGGTGCCATGGCTGTGACTACTGACTCTGTCCCTCATTAGCCTGGCCTTGGACACGTCACTTCAGCTCTTTATTCCGGCTTTCTCATCAGCACAGTGAGGACCAAGCAGTGCTCTTCCTTGGGAGGTCGCGAGGGAAGCAATGAGATGGTTCATGGCACTCGGCACATAGTGGGTCTTCAACATCACCTACAACCAGCCTCATTATTGCATCCATAGCAAAATCAACCCACAGACAAAATGCTGGAGGAAATGGTCAGGAACTGCCCCAGTGGTTGTCACTGGATGGTGGAACAGGGAGGCATGTCGTGTCCTCATTCTGCCTTTCTGGGACAGCACTGTCCCTTCTCCCCATTCCTTACAATGACTGCCATTTAAAATAAGCAGAACACATTTTCCAGAGAAACACTCGTTTAAGCTCATCTGGAGGCAGCACTGGTTGCAATCCTTGGCATCGCTTTCAGAGAGGCACTGAGCCCCAGCCACCTGCAGCAACAGCTCCCTAGCCCAGGAGCAGCAAGCCCGAAGTCTCCCTGTAGGAAGGCTGCGCCCTGCTCCATAAGGCACCACAGGGCTCCGCACCCACAGACCCACAGGGAAGCTCACCCCGCCCATCATCCCCAAAGCATCACCTGCTGCTCCCTACGGGGAGACCCAGGAGAGCAGAGCAGCCTCCTTGTCATCTAACGGCCCAGCCTGCCAGATGGGCAGGTGTGAACATGGTTGCCATGGAGACCCAGTGTGCCCATGAGCCCTGATGGAAAGTGCTACCTGTCCCGGAAGGCAAGGCGGGCTCCTGACTTAGGTGCCACGCCCCGGGGGTTCCCCAGACACACAGCACACATCTGCCAAGGGATGCATGGGGGCGCCTCTGTCCCTGGAGTCCACTGGAACCTGGGGTCTGACCCCAAACTTCTGCTTGCTGGACCAGTGTGTGCGGGTCCCTCATCTCTATGTTTATCCTCGCCCCCCCAAAAAAATGTCTACTGGAGTGTCTGGATTTGGTTTGCAGGTTCAGGATTAGTTTGATAGGCTGTACCAGTGCTGGCATGGACATTGCTGAGGGGAAGAGAACATAAAAGAGATAGAAAACTTCTTTCAACTGCTTCCTTCAGGCCTGAACGTAGTAGGCTCTCCAAAAACGAAACCTCATTTTTCAGTAATGCCAGGCATCCATTTTCCTGCTTCTCTTCGAGTCAAACCCTCCTTCTCACAGGCACTCACACGATGGCGACATTCACATTCTTCCTGCACAGCAGCCTGGGACAATGTCACTTACTGGGACAATGTCACAGCCATTAAACAGTCACTTACTCAGAAATGCCTTTGTGCAGATCTAGACATACGAGGTCCCAGGCATGAGGTATGACCCAGGCTTCTCACACCAGCCACTACGCAAGATGAACACTGATCCTCAAGTTTTTATATTTATTATGGATGTATTTTTTAAATCACGATGCAAATTTAGTTTTGTTACTTAAGTTTTTATATTTATTCTCATACACATTTGCCTTTTGATTTTTTAGAGAAGTCTTTAAAAGTAAGATAGTCATAGTTTATGTGAGTAGTTTTTTTGTTTGTTTGTTTGTTTGTTTGGAACCAGGGATTGAACTCAGGGACATTCGGCCACTGAGCCACATCCCCAGCCCTATTTTGTATTTTGTTTAGAGACAGGGTCTCACTGAGTTGCTTAGGGCCTCGCTAAATTGCTGAGGCTGGCTTTGAACTCGCGATCCTCCTGACTCAGCCTCCCAAGTCGCTTGGATTACAGGCGTGCGCCACCACGCCCGGCTATGTGAGTAGTTTTAACATCCTAACAAGACTTCTCTGTGAAAGTACACGGTAGACTAGGAGTGTGTGTAGCTGCTGGTAGTGAGCAATCGCTCTCTGGTATTTATTTTACTGGAAATGATTTTAGACTCGCAGGGCATGCACCGATAGCAGAGAGTTCCCATGTATCTCTACCCAGCTTCCTCCAAAGGCCACATCTGTGTACCCATCGGGCGCTGGCAGAGCCAGGAAAAGGACGTTGGCAGCATCTGCACGTCTGTTCTATTATTTGATCACACTTGAGTCACAGAACCCCTGAGACGCAAAACCATCCCATCTCCACCAAAACCTCCCATGTCGTCTCTCCACAGTAAAAAGAACGTTGTATAAATGGGACCCTGAAGTATGAGATCTTGTGGGATGCGCCTTTCTCTCTCTCTTTCTCTCTCTGAAACGTCCTCAAGGTTCACATGCTGCAGTTCACGTCTGGAATGTCCCCAAAGGTGCTCATTAAGGACCTGATCCCCATTCTGTGCTGCTATGGTAAAGCGGTCAAGACTTTAAGGGGTGGGGCCTAACAGAAGGAAGGTAGGTCATTGGGGAGTGTCCTTGAAGAGGATACCAGGACTCCAGCCCCTTCCTGTCTCTCTCTTTTGCTTCCTGGCTGTCATAAGGTGAGCACCCTCTTCTGCCACAAGTTCCCACCATGATGCACTGCTGCCACAAGCCCAAAGCAATGGGGACAAGTTGACCAAACTGAAATTTCTGAAACCATGAGCCAAAATAAACCTTTTCCCTTTACTAAGTTTATTTTCTCAGGTATTTTGTCACAGTGATGAAAAACTGACAAACAGCATCTAAGTGGTTGCATGTCTAAATAGTTCATTTATTTTTATTGCTGAGTAGTTTTCATGGCATGGATGTACCACAGTATGTTTGAATATCTACTGTTTATGCATTCTGACTATTTCAGTTTGGGACTATTATAAATAGTTATTTTGACAAGCTTCCCTTCTCTCAATCCTTACTCCATGTGAGGTTGTTTAAGAGCTGATCCCATCCCTCAGCACCTGGGGTGGCCACACGAGATGATTCTTTGCCCAGTCTCAGTGGTGGTTTCAGGACTGTGAGCAGGATCCATGATAGTCCAGTAAGAGATCGTCTTAAAGGATTTGTTACAACAATAGATTTATAACCTAAAGTATAATTTAATCACTCTGGGCCTTGTGTTCCTCAACTATGATACAAGGATTAAAAAATTCCTGTGTTAACAGGCTAGTATACATTTTTTATTCAACAAACTAAAAAATGTGTTAATTGAAAAAAATGTAAGGGAAGCATTTCAAGAAGTGGGAGGATCAGGAGTTTGCCTGGGGGCAGGAAAGGAGTTAGGTGACGGATATGCCCAAAGAAGAGTGTCAACAAGGAACAGGATGGACAAGGACAAAATGAAGTGGAAGGACAGACAAGACCCTCAGGGAGGACCTTTTAAGATCTGGCAGGGAGTTTGGGCTTGAGGATCAGCATGAGGGGAAGTCACTAAAATGTTTTAAGCTGAAAAATAGCAAACTCCAATTTACCTTTTACTGCTGCGTGGAGAATAGCCTGAGGGTGAAAGAGCAAATGTAGAAGCCAATGAGGAGATCCCAGAATAAAACCAGGCAAGAAATGGCAATGACCTGTTTAGGGTGAGAAGAGTGGAGATGGAGAGAAAAGGATACATTTTGGTATATTTTGAAAACAGAAAGGACAAGACTTATTTATGGGATGGGTCAGAAGGTGAAGTCAGCAATGGCTCCTAGGTTTTGTGCTTAAAGCTAGGGTGGGTGGTAATGTTTACTGGTGTGGAGAAGAGGGATAAGCTTGGGGCAGGTCAAGGCATGTGTTTTGGACATGTTATGTTCAAGAGGCCAGTGGGTGAGGGTAAGAGGGCAGTGAGGAAAGGATGCCTGCAGACAAGACCCAGGCTGAAGGCACTGACCTGGGACCCAGCACCCAGGCTGAAGG
>JAJEJO010002146.1:122499-132499 GCA_020662805.1 Glaucomys volans
CTGAAGGCACTGACCAGGGACCCAGCACCCAGGCTGAAGGCACTGACTTGGGACCCAGCACCCAGGCTGAAGGCACTGACTTGGGACCCAGTCGGCTAGATGATACTTTTAGAATGGATATGATTAAAGAGGATATGCAAGAGAGAATGGGCCCAGCCTCAGGCCTTGGAACCTCCAACAGTTAGAATCTGTGCAGAACATGGAATACCCATTTCTCTGGCCCCCTCCAAAGCTAAACTTGGAAGAAAAATACTGACCTGTCATCTCATGTTACCTTTGCTTAACTTCTGTACACTTAAATGCTCAGTTAGTGAATTTTCAACTTTTCTTACTTTCTAATAAGCACATTAAGATCACAAGCATCTTTGAAAATACCAAAGAACTACATATGGCAAGTCTCAAAATGGGGTGTTTGTGTTGCATTTGATTCTAAATATTTTGTGATTTCCATTCCAGTATCTCCATTGAGACATAAATTAGGAGTGTTGTTCAGTGTTTACCTGGATGTCCTTCACTTTTAGCTCCTTTGCTGTTGATGCCTCAGCTTATTGCATTGGGTTAGAGAATGCGGAGCAGCAGATTCTCTGGTGTTGGCTGAGCCACCCTCTGTGAAGTGGCATGTGCTCATTCTGTGAACGCTCCCGGGCGTAGGCTTCTAAACATACAAATCATATTAAACTTGCTGATTGTGCTGTTTGTCCAAAACCTCTATTTCTCTGCTCATTTGTTGTTGTCGTGCTCAATCTGTTCCTCAGAGTGTTTTCATACAATTTCCACCAGGATTGTGAACTTGTCAGATTCTCGTGGTGTCACAAGTTTGTGTTTGCTTTCTTTCCTTCCATTTAGCTTATGCTGTTAGGACAGTTTTAATCAGGTTTTGTGTTGCCATGACCAAAATATCCAGCAAGAACAATTTGGAAGGAGAAAGTTTATTTTGGCTCATGGTATCAGAGGTCTTGGTCCATAGACAGCAACTTTCTTGCTCTCAAGGTGAGGCAGTGTGTCTTGAGGGAAGAGACCCACAGGGGAAGCTGCTCTGCTTATGGCAGCAGAGGAAGGAGCTGCAGGCAAGAGGCCCCCAGGGAGCCACCTCCTCCAGTCACATCGAGCCTGCCCACAGGTGCGACCTGGGCAGTCCATTCAAACCAGGACGGACTGATAGGTTGCAACTCTCACCATCTTTATCTCTGAACATTCCTACATTAACACAGGAGCTCATATCCAAACCACATAGACTGTGTAAGTCAAGATTTTTGTATCTCTCTATGATTTATTCCTTTCATCATCTCATAAAGACAAATCTTACCCCAATCAAGCTTTTTCTTTAGTTTTTCTGGTTTCTTCCTTCTGCTGAATGAAGATTTGTTGTTTTAACTGTTGTCTCTATCCCCCTCTATCGGTTTGGAAGTTACACACATTCTATATTTATTCCTTACTTGTTTCTCTTGAATTCTGAACAGGAATACGTGACTTAAACATCTGCTGCTCCACTGTCTAATGCATAGGCCCACTGGACACACGTAGCTATTGAGCATCTGAAACTGGATCAACTAAGCAACTAAATTTTTATTTTATTCAATTTTAATTTTAATTTTAAAATGGATAGATAGTCCAAGCATTGAAAAGCTTGGAACAACGTGAGAATCTTTTTCTACAACTGTAAATTGTATAAAATCTAGTTACGGGTGGAATATACTTCCAATGGAGATTTTACCTTCAAATTGGAAGGTACCGTAAATGCAAAATACGTACCAGATTTGGAAGCTTTAGCATAAAAAGAACTATACAAAGTGTCTTAACACATCATATTTGTATTACTTTCATATTGAAATGATGTCTTGCATATATTTCATTGAATAAAATGTTACTAAAACAGTTTCACCTGTTTCTTTTTAATGTGGCTATTACAAAGTTTTCAGTTATACACGTGACTCATATTATCTCTCTACAGGGCTGTGCTCATCTAGGGTGAAAGCCCACGGGCAAAACATTTTCCTAGCAAATGTGAGGCCCTGGGTTGAATCCCCAGCATGAGCGTGCGCACGCTCACACACGCTCACACACACACACACACACACACACACTATAATAATAGACTTAAAGCCCAGAGAACCCAGGAACATTGATGCCTCCATTCTCCCCATTCTCCTCTTCCAAGTGTTATTGGACATCAGATTGTATGACTCTGATTTCCACCTCGTCCTTCACACCCACCTTGGTTCCTGTCACTCACGCACCTTGATGCTTCAGATGTACCACAACGTTTACAGATTTCTTCGTCCACCTCTGCATCTGGTCTCCCACACCTGGGTTTTGGTTCCACTCTCTTCCAGCTTCCACAGCCACAGTGCTGGCTGCACTGACTCTCCACGGAACACCAGCCTCGCCAGGTCACCAAGGACTCAGACCTGGGAAGAAGCCCTCCAGCCTCGTGGCTCTGGTCCCCTGGAGCCTCCAGTCTCCGCGGAAGCAGACAGGTGCAGGAGCCGCAGAAGGCTGGGAAAGCCTGAGCTGCAGTCAGGAAAGGGGCCTCCAGGCCATGCCCTGCTCCCCTCCCACATTCTACCGGCCTCCGCGGGGCTGGTGGTCATGCTCCCACTAGCCTCTCAGTGGGACTGAGAACCGACCAGCACTTTTCCATTCCCCTGAATCTACTCCCAGAAAGTTCATCTGATTAACCTAGCCACAGCCTCTGAGGCAAACTACGGGTTTAGTGCCCCTGCTGTGTAGACATTACCTAACCAGGTCTAAGACAAAGCATCTTCACTGCACCAAGGTGAGGTGTGGTACTCAGGTGAGGTGTGGTACTCAGGTGAGGGTGGTACTCAGGTGAGGTGTGGTACTCGGGAGGTACGCAGAGGCTCCCTAAAATTTTCGGTCTACCTGACTTACTTGCCTCATCCTATTTCAAGCCCTGGGTCCCACATAAGTATTTTACACTCCGCTTTCCAAGTGACTCCCCTGGACTTCTCGGAGCACGCTGAGCCCCTCCTATGTGGAAGGACATCCTCAGACCACGTGCCAGTGCGCAGATGGAAGCCCATAGACCCCCTATACTGCGTGTTGAGAGCGCCATCTGGTGGCCTTACATGCCAATTACAGGCAGGACTGCTCAGGACCTCTGAATTAGTTCATGTTCCTGTACCAGTAATGGGACGCCCTTTTCTTTTCCTTTTCCTTTTTCTTCTTTATTATTTTTAGTTACACATGACAGTAAGGTGTATTTTGATATGTCATACATGGAGTATAACATTCTAATTAGGATCCCATTCTTGTCTTACATGATGTAGAATTTCAGTAGTCATGTACTCATATAAGATCATAGGAAAGTTATGTCCAGTTCATTGCACTGTCTTTCCTACTCCCATCCCCCATCCCTTCCCTTCATTCCCCTTTGTCTAATCTACTGAACTTCTATTCTTCCCCACCCCCCCCCCCACCCCCCCCAGCCCTCTTGTGTGTTAGCACCCGCATATCAAAGAGAATATTTGGCCTTTGCCTTTTTGGGATTGGCTTATTTCACCTAGCATGATAGTCTCCAGTTCCATCCATTTACTGGCAAATGCCATAATTTCATCCTTCTTTAAGGCCGAGGGCTACTATTCCATTGTGTATATATATCACATTTTCTTTAGCCATTCATCTGAAGGGCACCTAGGCTGGTTCCATAACTGAGCTATTGTGAATTGAGCTACTATAAATAATGATGTGGCTGTGTCGCTGTAGTATGCTGATTTTAAATCCTTTGGATACATACTGAGGAGTAGGGTAACTGGGGCAAGGAGTGGTTCCATTCCAAGTTTTCTGAGGAATCTCCATACTGCTTTCCAGAGTGGTTGCACCAATTTGTAGTATAGGATGCTATTTTGAAAACCAAGCAGAAACAATCCCTGGGCTGCAACATTGACTTAAATATTCACACGTGTAAAACAACATCCATTCTTACAAAGCTTGTAACAGCTAGAGAAGAAAACAATGTTGCCATCTTAAAACAAGCAAAAGTCCCCCAACAATTCTTAATAGAAGGTATGATCTACAATGTGACTCTAGAAAGAACTTGTGACTGCTAGGATCCAGAGGCCTCCAGAGGACTCCTGTGGCCACCCTTGGGGGGTCCAAAACCCCTGAGTCCTTACATAGGTCCCTAATTTCACAGACGCCAGTCAGACCACTGCTGGTGACAGGTTCTAGACTCCTGGCTAGGGTTGCAGGTCCCCACCCAGTCACCTAGGAGGCCTCTGTAAGGGCCAAAGGGGCATTTGAAATCTGGACACTTGTTCCCAGACCTCCACTCCACCAGGGTCCAACCTACTAAACAATAAGCGTGACCATGTTCTCCACCACTTGCCACCAACTCCACTTTAAACACACACACAGACTCTGGCACCAAAGTCACCTCGGAGTGTTGGATTATAAAGGGGTTGTGCCAGTGGCCTACTTCTTCATTTGCCATGTTAATTAAAACAAAAGGTTTTTCAAGGTGCAGGAGACCTAGTCGCTGCTGCTACTGTTGATGGATGAAGGTGCAGGAATTGTGCCCTGTGCCTCTGACAGAGGCCACTGCCTGAATCATCCTGACCTTGGGGAGGAAGAGAGAGCACTTACTTCAAGCCGGGCACTTAGCTAAGTGCTCTGCAAGACTTATTGCACTTGATCTTTAGCAGGCCCATGGGGTCTGCTGATTGCACTTTACAGATGGGGTAAAGGGGCTCACAGAGGTTGCAGAGTCACACCCAATGACCCAGCAAAGAGTCCACAGCAGGAGTCAAACTTGACTTTGCCTCTCAGGCCCTCATTCTTTGCACCTAGACCATGCCCCTGATACCAGTGATGAGAATCAAGCCCAAGTTCCATTTCCACGACGTGAAGATGCAACACCCCAGAAACACCAAGGCATGTAAGGTTAGTTTTGTTTAAAGAATAGAACAGAGAAGGGGATCCAGAGCTGGTATCCAAAGAAGTGGGGGTGTCCTGTTCCTATCATAGGTTTTAGATTTCCTTTGCTTTCATGCTTTCTCCTCCCCACCCATCCTGCCTACTCGAATAGTGACCAAAAGGTGGAGTGATCTAAGGGAGCTGCCCCTGGGCACAGGCCGGAGGCATTCATTAACTGCCCCTTGCAGGGAGGAACAATTCCTGGAGGCAGGTGGCCTTGATAACAGGTTGCAGAAGGAGGAAGGGTTGTGGAGGTATTAGCATTTTATTTCCTTTTGAATCAGCTCCCATCTTTCTGACCCAATCATTCATTACCTACGCTGACTGTCCTTTTGCCCCACCACCATCATGACAAACTCCCAAGAGCTGTGAGAACTGGCCAGGTCTGAGAACAGGATACCATGACCTTGTTTCCCAGCAAGCTAGTCATCCTTGCTGTGGTCAGAGAGGACAAGAGATGGTGACTGCTGAATTCAGGTGACTGGAAGGCCGGCCCACCAGCAGAGAGTAGGAGCTCTCTGCCCACCAGAGTCCTGTGAGGAGCCAGGTCAATGAGGGACACCTGCCTTGTCCCCTCCTGGGCCTTGACTTTCGAATGTCAGCAATGCTGCTTAATGTTCTAGGACCTTGTGGAATGTGCTGAGCTTTACTGACCTCAGTTTCCCAGTCTGTGAAATGGGAAGATTTAAGTGATGTGGAAGCCTTGGGAAGAGGTTCAGACCCGTGCCCTGCAACCTGCTGGTAACTTCTCTGGCCCCAACTTCCTACCCACAGGGGAGACACAGGAGGATGCCAGCTGTAAGAATTCCGCTGCGGTGAAAAGACTCCGTGGAGAAAGGCCCAGGAATCCCACACATCTTGCCAGCAGCGCTTGACCCTCGGGAAAGTTAGAGTAACAGGGGAAAGACTGACGAGCCGAGCTCCAGCTCACACTGGCTGGGAGGGATGAGTCCGGGGGCGGGGGGCGCGCTCCTAGCAAGGCCGGGTCCAGGAGCGCAGGCTGCAGTGCTCCCCCATAGCGGCCAGGGGGCGCTCTGCACCAGGGTAAACCCAGCTTTGCCTCCGCCGCTGGCCGCCCGGCCCGGCCCTTCCCGGCAGAGGTCAGCTTTGCTAGGGAACATTTCCTGAGCCGCCTGGGCTGCTGCAACCTCTTAACAGGCCAAAGACTGCCATCAGCGCGTCATCCCCAGAGGCACCGAGGAGCCAGGGAACCTGGTTCTGCTTGATGATGTTCAGTTTGGGCTGCACCCCGCTGTTCCTGCCCACTCCTTCATCACATGGTGGCCTGGGGCAGGGCCAACTCCCAGGCTCTGTGGGGTGAGAAGAGGGCGCCAGGAGACCAAGAGCTCCCTCCAGGCAAGGAAGGATCCCAGACGGGTTCCAAGCAGAGGTGGAGATGCCTGGCTTCCCAGTTCCAGGTGAGCAAACCCGGGTTCAGCATCACCTAGCATCACCCGGCAGCACTCCTGGACACCTGGTTGTCCCTGCTGCCAGAACCCAGACGCAGTGGGGACTGGGGCGAGGAGCTTATTACCCTACTCTCTCACTTGCATGCAGCAGGGAGCCCTGCAGGGGATGAATGAGAAGCCAAATGTACACACCTGGCCAGGCCAGTCAGGGGCTGTATGCATGTCCATTCTTGAAAGACGGGGTTTTAATTCTCCCACCTCAGCAATGCTAAACTGTGGCTTGGGGGCCCCACAAATCCACTGTAACACCCTCTTCAGGGATTTGTCAGTCCCAAAATTAATGTATTTGGTTCTCAGTCAGTACCTAATAAGAGCTAACTCTCATTATTAGTACTGTCTACGGGTGGGGTGATATAGGGTACAGGAGTACTGGCCTGAGTCCAGGAGAACCTGGCATCTCTACTGCCTGCCCCTGCAGTGAGCCTGTTTGCTGTGTGGCCAGTGCCAGTGTGGCTGCTCTCGGCTGAGTCATCCTGAGACGCCTGTCCAGCTCACCCTCCCGTGACTGCCCTTCCTAGGGATGCTCAGCAGGCTGGGAGCTGTGTGCTGGGCTTAACTGGGGTGCAGCCTGCTCTTGAACCTGCTGCAGAGTGAGTGAGGGGAAGGCTGGAGTGGGCAATAGGAGCACAGTTCTTTGTCCCCCTCTCCTCTAAGGTCTCAAGCCTGCTGTGGACACTGTTTTTGAAGCCCTTCCCTCCTCCTCTTGGTCATAGCTTCCTGGCACCTATTCTGGCAACCACCTCTTTTCTATGCCAGTCTAAGAGCCTTGTGGGAAATCAACCCCACTCAGCTCCTAGGATTAGCCAGGTTGGCTTTCGCCAATCAACACATCTCACTGGTTTGCACTGATTCAGGGATAGGTTGGTTTGTAGCCCAAACCAAAGCCATCAAGGAAAAGGAGACATTGGAAGAGCAGGGAGGGACAGCTGCTCAGCATGTCTGAGGAGATACTAGAGGATAGGCTTTTTTCTTCCTGCTGAGCAGGACAGAAAAAAATATCAGCTCCTGAAGCAGGTTCCAGCATTTCTTAAAAATAAGGGACTTTGTTGACGATGAAGCAGACACTCCAGAAGCAAACAGAAGAACTGCAAAGAAACCCGGACGTGGTCGATATCGTCACTGCTACTCAACCACACCTGAGGCTCAAATTATGAGAACTCTCCTGCTAAAGGAGTCAATAAATCCCTCTTATTATTGAAGTCGATTTTAACCAGATTTTTTTATTTACCACAACTGAAAGATTCTTTCCTGATAGTTTACTATCCTCTGTTGACTCAGAAAGTATAAAGGTTACCAGATAGAACACAGGCACCCAGTTAAATCTGAATAGTGTTCCAGATCAATGGTGAATGTCTTTTTAGCTAATATTTCTTCTATCCTGTCTACCTCCTATATCTTCTATACTTTCTCCCTTTCAGTATCTTTCTCAGAAGTGCCAAGAAGCTGCCCGTCCCTATTCTTTCAAACATCTCTTTCCTCATGTACTTGGTTTGGGCTACTGATAATTCCTGAACCAATTATATTCCATGCACTGTTTAAAACATGCTTAGACTCCAAAATTAATTGGGCCTCCTGTATTTTTATTTGCTTCATCTGTCTCATGTCCAAATTCACATAACTGGAAAAGGAAAAAACTGATCTTGGACCTAGACTTTTAATTTTAAAACCCCTACTACACCAGTTCATGGGTTGGGCTTCTTCTCACTCCCCAGTCTTCCCTATTGTCCTCCCAGTCCCACGTGCTTAGATAATATAGAGAAATGTCACTGTGGGTTCATTAGGGTCCCCCAGGTCTGCCTCGGCTAGAGCATTCTCAGGCTGATGTTCCCTTCCTCCGGTGTCTTGCCCCTCACTCCATTTCTGCCTCTCTCCCTCGGGGTTCCCTTCTTGGCTTCACATTCTGGCCTGCGAAAGCCAAACCACTGCTCTCTTGGGTCCAAGGATATGCTGGAATCTCTGGTTTGGGCCCTTGTAGATCTAGCACGTGCCTACCGGCTCTTTGCTCTCAGCTGCCCAGGTCAGTCCCCAGGCACAGACTGGCGCCCTTCTCTGCTCTGTCTCGTGCTTCCCTGGAGAATGCTCACAGCACGAACTGCCCCCAAATCCCCGAGGCATGAGCCAGAGGACTCTGCCCCACAGAGTCCACTGAGCACTGTCCAGCAGGCGGCCGCCCCAGGCTTCACCTCCCCAGTGGTGGTGAAAGCCAAATCTCTGCTTCCGCACCGCTTGGGGCTGGAAGTTTCCAGCACCCTGAGGCTTGCCTATGCTTGTGTTGTCTTTAAATACAGTGACTGGTTTTATAATCACAAACGTGATACAAGCTCAGTGTGGCAGAGGCAGCAGCCCCGAGACAGGTGGGTGACAGGAAGAACATTCTGGTGGGAGTCCTCCCAGAAGTGGCTCCCCTACCCATAGGCACACACCTGTATGTATTTGCTCTCCCCTAGAACAGGTCAGCTGTTTGCCCCACATGCCAATTTGCAATGTTGTGGTTGAACTCATTTTCAAGGCTCTGTGGAAACACAGCTCCCTTAAATCCAAGTCAGCTCACTGAAAAAAAACAAATCAAATGTACCAGCTGATGGTGTTGAGGACTTTGCGGTTTGCACAGCACCTTATTTCCCCTGACTCCTTAATCGTCAGTTCACTCTGAGAGGTGAGTGTCATTATTATCCCCATTTCACAGATTTGAAGAACTGGTACCCAGAGGCCCTGTGACTTCCCCAAGACCCCTCCAAGAACCACGCTCTTCTAAGGGACTAATTCTTAATAGCGAACTTCTTGTTTGAAATCCAAGAAAACACCAGATAAAGGGCATTCTAAATATATTTCTTTTCTATAGATGCGGATCTGTTACTGGAAAACAGGAATTAGCTTGTCTGCTTGAGGATGTGGTTGGCTCTTTATAAAAAGGATATAGAAGAAGTTTGCACAGATCGCCAGCCTCGCTATGCTGCCGACAGCCTCCAGCAAAAGAAGAACCTTCGCGGCCAGATATTTCAGTAAGAATTTTATCAGACTCTGTGTGGGGGTTGATTACCTTTGCTTTTGACTTCTTCCTTGGGTGTGGGGTCACTGTGGCCACTGAAGGTGCCATCTTGGCCTCGTGGGCTGAGAGGACAAAACAGCCTTGGTGAGCTGGGTCCTGCCCTCCTTCAGCTCCTGAGCGCCAGCAGGCCCAGCGGCGCTGGCCCCTGAACCAGGGCAGCTGCTCCGTGTGTGCCCGTGTGTGCCTGAGAGCAGGGGCTCAGCACGGCTGTGATCGTCAGGGGTGTTGGGCTCCAGTGGCTCAGGCCCTGGTGACATTCAGTTTCTGGAAGGACTGCTGTGTCCACAGATTGCCGGGGCGCCCAGGTCCCCGCTTGGGAACGATGCAACCCGTGGGTAACTAGTTTGGAAAGGATGAGGATGGCTTCGTAGCCCCCAGCACAGCACCTGACGAAGCAGGACTGCTGTCTGTTTGGTCACAGGCTGGTAGTGGCTTGGTTCATGCAGACGCTGGATCTTGCAGATGTTCGTAGGGTAAGTTGTGCAGGTGCCGGCCGGATCCCAGGCAGGAAGGAGTGGGTTGTGTTGGTCCTGCACGAGATGATGGC
>JAJEJO010002146.1:133671-234745 GCA_020662805.1 Glaucomys volans
TTGTACCTTACTTTTTGCCCATATTTACCAAGTCAAGAATCTGCCGGAACAGTCCCTCTAACAGGAAGCTAGAGGCCAGCCCGCACCAGTCTTGGTCTCCCATTTGGTGGTTGCTGTGCTAAACCCTCACCGTCCTGGGCCCCATCACTAGAAGGCCCTCGGCTTCGCTGTGGGATTGCCCTGCCAGGTCACACCTGCTGCAGCCTCTTTTCTCATCAGCTTTACAAATTTCTACTCAGGAATCTGTCTGGTCCACTCTCAGCACTGGTGGCTTCTTCCTGTGGCTGCCCCTCCCAGAGATCCCTTACCCCTCCCACAAGAGCAACTTATCATCATGGTAAGAAAAACAGTGGACTCTGCCTATTCCCAGCCAGAGTGTCCAGAAGGTGTCTCAATCCTGTCATTCCTATGGGTCCCCAACACCGTGGCCCACTAGTTAGCTTCAGCACTAAAGCCAGGGGGGAGCTTGGAATGGGGTGCTCCACAGTGTCCTTCCCCATGCCTCTGGGCCTTTGCTGCCCTCAGCTTTCCCTGGAGAATACTCTCCCCATCCTACTGTACATGACAGGGGATAAGGAGGTAGGCAGGGTAGACTATGCCCTGGAAGAACAGGAGAATTGGAGAGAAGGGAACTGAAGTAATAGGAGGTGGGTAATAAGAGAGGGAAGGTAGATGGATGTCATACTGAGAAATTTGGACTCTTTCTCATGGGCAGTAGGGAGCTATTGAAGCTTCTAAGCATAGGACTGATCTGATCAGAATTGCATATAGGAAGAATGTTGGGGTAGAAGGTTAAGAGGGCAGCGCTCACCTGGATTCTTACAAAGTCCTCCTCCTTGGTCCCCCTGTTTCCACCTTGGACCTTCTGTCTCTTCTTAATACTGTAGCTGGAGTGAGGCTCTTTAAACCTGGGTCTGGACAGCTCTGTTACTTGCCCACACATCCCCACAGATTCCCACATCATTCAGAGTTTCTCTGTCTGCCCGCCAGCTCTCTGCATCCTGCCCACGCTTTCCCATCCTCTCCTACCACCTCTGCTACTCCCTGGGCACCAATATCACTGACCTCTTCACTATCGTTCAGATGTACCAGGGCTTCACATGCAGTCTGCCTGCTCTCTGAACCATCCCCCCACCCCACATAACTGCCTAGCTCACAAACTCACCTCCCCAAGATCCACCTAAGCATCCCCTACTTCTGAGGCTTTCTCTCACTGCTTGAGTCAGAATGGGAGAGGTTACACAGTCACCACGTCACAGGTCGCCCAGATCAGACGACCAGGTGGATCTTGCCCATCACAGTGTCCCGAAGACCCAGGCTGACAGAGCAGCCATGAGTCACCAGTTGCCAGGTCAGAGGGTCAAGAGAGCAAGCTCTTGAAGGTCTCACATTGACAAACAAATCCTCCGCCTGGAAATGACATATCACCCTGACTCACAGCTGTGGGTCACAGTAGCCACTGCCTCAACTACCCTCAAGGAGTCCAGGAAATCTAGTTCCACATGCCTAGAGGGGAGAACTGGAATCCTAATGACCATGCCGGTGGCCACACCAGTCATCACACCAGTTGCAGCCCTGTGCCAACTTCCCTGTACTCCCTTCCTGCTTTATTTTTCTACGTAGTGCTTGTTATTGTATTCATCCATTTCCATTATAAAGCACCTGAGGTTATTAGCTTACAAAGAGAAAAGGCTCATTTGGGCTCACAGTTTTGGAGGCTTCAGTTCATGATCAATTGACTGTGTTGCTTTGGGGCTGTGGTGAGGCAGCACCTCATGGCTGCAGCATGTGGTAAAGCAAAGACATCTCATGGCCAGAAAGCTAAGGAGAAAAAGAAAGGACCACGGTCCACTCTTCCTTTCGAGGGCACATTCCCCAAAGGCCTAAAGACCTCCCATCTCTTAGATGCTCTACCTCTTCCCACTAGTGCCCTGGGGGACCAAGCCTTTAACCCATGAACCTTTGGGAAACATTCAAGACACACGCCATAGGAGTTATTACCATATTCTATGTTCATGTATTTAATAGCTTCATGGATATAAAGTTACATATGATAAAATCCACCCATTCTACACAGATGATTTTTAATGAATTTATAGATTTGGAACAACCATCGCTATAATCCAGTTTTAGGGCATTTCTTTTGCCCAAAAAAGTTTCCTTCTGTCCATCTGCAATTGATCCCCACTCCCAAACCCCACCCTCTGATTTGTGTTCTGTCTCTGTAAATTTGCCTTTTCTGGATATTTTATAGACATGGAATCATACACCTTCTGATTCCATGTGTATAAAACAGCATAAGGTTTTTGATGTTCATTCATGTTCCTGTGTGTATCAGTACTATGTTCCTCTTGAGTTGAATAACCTGCCATTGTATAGATGTACATTATTATCCACACATCAGTGGATGGACTTTTGAGTTGTTTTCAGATGGAGTTATATTGAATGATGGGGCTGTGAGCATTTAGATACAGGTGTTTCTGTGAATAAATAATTTTTCTTTCTGGTTTAATTTGTTTAATTTTTCAGAAACTGTTGAAATATTTTCCCAAGTCTCTGTACCATTTTATATTCCTACCAGCATTATATGAAGATCTGATTTCTCCACATCCTTGCCAACACTTGTTATTATCTTTTTTTATTATAGCCATCCTATAATAAAAATGTGGATGTAAAGTGGTATGTTATTGGGAATTTGATTTGCATTGGCATAACAATTAATAATGTTAAGCATCTTTTCCTGTGTTTATTAGTCATTTATAGATCTTCCTTGGTAAATGCTTATCCCATTTTTTTGCTAACTGGCTGAGGCTGGCATCAAACTTGTGATCCTCCTACCTCAGCTTCTCAAATCACTGGGCTTACAGGTGTGTGCTTGCCTCCTACTTGTTTATTCCAAGTTTCCCTGTGTCCCTTCTGCTGCTAGGATAGAGGCTTCATCCCGAAGCTTTATTGCTACCTCCCTATTGGTCCCTGTGCAAGCAGCACTTAGAATAAAAAGGGAGAGGGGAAAAGTTAGAGCAGTTTTCACAATGTTTGCACAACGGAGTTTTGCCTGGTGTTTAGTGTATATTTAATAACTGTTGAATGAATGTATGAAACAATGAATAGCATGGAGGGTGGACTAATGGCAAGGTGACCTTGCTGAGATCCTGACTCAGTAAGAATATAGAGCAAGTCTGAGAGACAATGAGGGAAGAATGGACAATGCTTGGCTGTGCTGGACAAGGGTATCACTGAGGACAGTTTCTAGTTGGGGTTTCCAGTTGGGCAATGAGATGGTTTTGGAGGTACAGGGTCATCCTATAGAAGTCAGGGCCCTTCATTATAAAGCTAAGTACACACACACACACACACACACACACACACACATACATCCCTATCCCTGGCTTGGAAGTTAGAGAAGCTTCACTAGGATCCACAGGAAGATAGAACAAGAGCAGGTCCAGCTTCTGCTTCATGCTGGTGGATGAATCAGCTGATCAGAGACAATGTACATGTATGCTGCTTCCCTTCTGTCTCTCAGGTCTCCCAAGAAGCTTTCTGTGGGCCAATTGAACAGGGAATATACAAGAAAAGAAGTGCTTGGAAGTATCGTTCAGAGAGCTTGTGAGAAGCTAGGTCAAAATAATGGTAGTGAAGATAGAAAAAAAATCTAAGAAGGTAGAACACACAGGACTTGGTGATTGGATGCTGTGGAAGGGTAGGAAGGAAGGAGGCAAGTCAAGTTCTAGCCTACTGACTTGGGCAGCCAAGAGAGTAGAGATGCCATTATTGGGAAAGGGAACAGGAGAGGGATAGATGAGGCCCTTCCTCATCAACTCTTTCAGTAGACTCTGTCATCTCATCATCTCATCACACTGGTCCCAGCACCATCCATCCATCCACTAGCTACCCATACACCCATCCATCCACCACCCATCCACCTATCCACCATCCATAAATCCACACATGCATCCATACTCTCATGTCCCCTGTCAGGCTATGCCCCATGTCAGTCTGCTTAGTGACACCTACCACCTGGCTTCACACAGCAATGTCCGTGGCTTCTTCTTACCCACTAACCCCCATCCCAACACGTTGTGTTGGGTCCTGCCTCCACGTGCAGTCTCAGAACTGTGGGTGCCCAGGACAGGGATCTTTTAGAAGTGTTCATCCACATGCTTGATTGGCTTCTGGGAGGATCACCTCCCTGGCAAGGAGAGCAGCAAAATGTGTGTAGAGGCAGCTTTTCTGACTGACCCATCCACCCACTCCAGCCTTCCCGCTAGAGGAGCTCTCAAAATTAAGCCATTATCAGGAAACCCCTGTTCTTCCTTCTTCTTTGTAGTGAAAAGAGGAAGAGAGAAAAGACCTGATACTACTACCAGATTAAAACTAATAATAAATAATAGCATTAAGGTCACTGTTCCCGTTAACAACTCACTTCAGCAAGTGCTGCCATGGGAGCCAGCCTGAGAAATAGAAATGTTCCCATTTTACAGGGGAGAAACCCGAAACTCAGCAGTGCTGTGGCTCCATCCTACCCCCAGCCAGGAAGTGGTACAGCTGTACATAAGTTTGGGCTCCCCAAAAGCAGACTTAGGACAAGAGCTTGGGCACAAATGGTTTATGTGGAAGGTGATACCAGGAAGCAGGACTGAGGGGCTGGAGAGTGACACATGGAAGAAAGGAAGCCAGTGTCAGGGGCACGATCAAGGCTGTCGCCTCATCAACAGCTCACTCCACGGGGACTCTGGAAAGCAGTGGCCTGCCTCTGGAGATAGCTCAGAAGGAGTTCCCTGTTCCCTTTCACCCTCTGCCGAAGGCCGACCCAGGGGTATGAACAGCTGGCCAGCAATTCTGGGCTGTATTCCTTTGCTTAGGGCTCTGCCGGGTCTTTTGGTTTCAGAGAGAGCCCTGAGGCTGAGTCTGGAGAAGGAAGTTAGCTGGGGCTAAAGTCAGCTGTCCAAGGCAACAGGACAGGACACAAGTATCCAATGCTGTGCCACAAGCTGTGGCCCCCAGGTATTTTCCCGTGTGCAGGTAGGGGAGTGTGTGGGCTAGACAGACCTGGGTGACACAAAATGGGTTCCAGGACAACATCCACCCCAGTGCACAGGAGGGAATAGAGAGCAACAGAAGACAGAAAGTTCCAGAAACAAGGTGAAGGGCCTCATTTCATCTGCTGCTTGGTGAAGGAGCCCCCATGGGTTCTAAGAGTCCCTTGCTCACAGTGAGGAGGACGGAGAGCAGCTGCTGGTGTGTCCAGGCTGCATGACAGAGTTCACAGCCAGGGGAGCTTAAATAGAATTTCACTTCCTAGTAATTCTAGTGGCTTGGAGTCCAAAAGCAAGGTCTCTGCAGGTTTGGTTTCTCCTGGGCTCTCTCATTGGCTTGTAGATGGCGTCTTCTCCCTGTGTCTTCACATGGTCATCTGTGTGTGTGTGTGTTGAGGGGCAAGGGTGTCCGTCCTGATCTCATAAGGACAGCATTGGGTTATGGCCCACCCTAATAACCTCCTTTAACTTAATCACCTCTTGGAAGGCCCCTCTCCGAATGCAGTCACATTCTGAGGCACTGGGGTGTTTAGATTTTATCCAAGATTTGAGGGGACACAATTCAGTCCTCTTGCTTTCCTGGGGTCTGGATTACTGGTCCTGAGAAAGAGTGAAGAGTTTGTGCCCAGGGCAGGGCAGAGCTGTGGGCAAGAGTCTAGACAGATGCTCTGCCAGGCACACTGGTCTTCCCTCTGTGTGTGCGTCCTGATCTCTTCTGTGTCCTGATGCCCTCCAGGAAGCCAAGCAAAGCCCACACATGCCCACCACTAGCAGCCGAACCAAATGAGGGCTGAGTCACCAGCTTTCCTTGGGGACCATTTTCCTGTGATGACTTCTGATCCTGCCCATCTGGAAGAAATGACAACTCTGAGAACAGCTGTGAAATAGGAAACCACAGTGAGGTCCCATGGCCCTCCGCCTCTGCAGCTTGCCCTCTCGTGTGGCTACCTGCCCAGCTCTGTGGGGGCGGAGAGGATCTCTTTGGTGGCAGGATAAGGAGGCAGAGGATCAGGAAGTTCATTGACTTCCCA
The DNA here is from genome assembly GCA_020662805.1 of Glaucomys volans. Classification (NCBI taxonomy): domain Eukaryota; kingdom Metazoa; phylum Chordata; class Mammalia; order Rodentia; family Sciuridae; genus Glaucomys; species Glaucomys volans. The sequence goes on from JAJEJO010002146.1 coordinate 139,742, forward strand.
AGTCACACAGCTATTGAGCCACAAGGATGGAAATCAGCCCATATTTGAGCTGAACCCACCCTACCTCTGCCTTTAGGGACATTGACTACACCCCTTTGTCATATCGGTCAGATCCACTCCAGAATCTGAATGTACCCCTCTGGCCACCCATAGTATGACTGAGTTAGTGGTACAAACTGGCTTTTCTCACCAGGTTAGCTGACTGGCAGATGATCCCACCAACTCGTCACTATAGAAACAACAGCAGAGAAGACTGCATCCTGGTGGCCTGGAAAAGTAGGGATGAATGTGGGACATGGATGTCCATTGAATGGACTGTCAGAGATCTGCCCTAGATGCCTTCCAAGCCCATCCTGAAGGCCAGCTCAGCCCAGGTCCAGGGCAAGTGCGGTGGCGCATGCCTGTAATCCCAGCTACTCAGGAGAATGAGGCAAGAGGACCACAAGTTCAAGGCCAGCCTCGACAACTTAGTGAGGCCTGTCTAAAAATCAAATTAAAAGGTCTGGGGTTGTAGTTCAATGGCAGAGCCATTGCCTGGCATGAACCAGAGCCTGAATTCAATCCCCAATACTGAAAGGAAAAAAAAAATAAAATAAAACAGTTCACTGAAGGGCACAGGGTAAATACTGAATAAAAAGAAATTCCCTTCCATACAAATAATAGAATCCTACCGTTCGTTATCTTTGACTGTGAATTGTGGCCTTTAGGAATTTTTTTAAAACAAAGTAGAATGATTGGGACCCTGGACGCAGGGACACCGCACTAGGAGCCTGGCATGCAGCCTTCCTGATTATTGTAGCATGTTTATGGAAAGAATTCAGACTGCATAGGAAACCATGAAGCAGAAACCAAGTGACTCCACACCTTCCCACTCTCCAGAAGTAGCTATTGTTATCTCCAGAAAACCGTGACACACGTATGCATCTTATGTTAAGAACATAAGCAAGATGGTAGCATACACGGTTTAACAGCCAGCTCCACCCTGTGACTTCACCCAGAGTTGGTCAGCACACCCTGCTGATTGGCCTTCAGGTGTGTTGGAGGCTGACACCCTGGGAAGCAGAGGCTGAGATGGAGATCAGCCCAGAGGAAGAGCATCAGCATTGGCCCCCCATGCAGTAGGCAGGAAGCAGGACCCAGCAGAGGGAGGATTTAGTTGTTCTGCAACTCAGGTTTCTAGAAGCCTCAGACCACTCCATACTTCGCTCTGAGACTGGGGTGGACTTTGAGCACTTTCCTAAGTCAGGACAAGAAGGCCAGGCTTCTATTTCCCCCCAAAGACCAGCCATCGGTGATGGCTCCCCCAGGAAGAGAGTTCACCTTAAGTGAGGAAATTCCCAGTGGAGGCAGAGGCTTAGAGCCACAAATCAGCAGCACAGTACTAGACCCTTCAGTCCTGGATCGTCTGGGTGGCAACAGCAGAGCAGAGCCCACTTCGGGTCATCTCAACAATGCAGCGAATGCATCTTTCTCTGCAAAATAAACTTTCTGGAGCAGACTTGTGGGTCAGGGATGTGGCATTGCACCCTGCCACCATCAGGCCACGCCTGCCTCTCTAGGGCAGCATGCTTCTCTCACCTCCCAGGGATGATGGATGGAAAGGCAGGCTATGTCCCTTTACTGGTACACTTGTCACTGTTGCCACACATCCTATTACCTGCACCAAAAAGGATGACGCCAGTGGACCACACAGAGAACGGGAAGGGGGCTAGGGCCCATTTTGTGATAAAATCCTGTTGGTTATGAATTGGCTTTAATGTAAATTCCCGAGGTCATGATTCAACCACTTTCAAAAAGCACTTATCCTTTAATTTGCTAACAGAGGTCCCTGGGAAGAATCAATGCTCTGAAACTAGATTTCTGGGACTGTGAATTGGTTTGGGGTCTCAGGGGTGGAGGAGTGGAGTCAACAAAGCACACAGTCAGCTCCAGGTGCAGGTGGTGGACACCTGTGCCCATCCTCCACATCCACAGAGACAGGGGCCACCTGGTGTTATTCAACATGGCAGGCTGGGGTTGAGATGCCAGCTCTTAGCCAGTGACCTTGAACATGTTACTTACATACCCCCTCTGAACCCTCCTTTCTTCTACAAACAGAAATCGACAAAACATCTTTGGGCAGCTACTTGTGTGACCCAGAACAGTGGCATCTGGCTCTGAGGGTGCTCAGCAATGGTAACTGCTAATGTGATAATGGAACTTGCATATGCTGTCCCCCAAACACAGTGAGCTCCTAGGTATGTAAGGGCTGGCTCTCAGACCAGGAGTGAAGCATAGAAGGCAAGACAGTTCTGATCAGAGGTGCCCCCCAGGTGTCCCAGGGACTCCCAAGCCTGATTCACTTGACCGCTGCAAGGAAAAGGAAGAGGCCAGATGTTCCTCCCAGTGCTGCCAGCTCTGGCCGCTGTCCTCCTTTCTCTGAGTCCAGAACAGTGTGTTCACTCCTTCCCCTGGGGACTGATTTTTCAGGCAACTCACATGCAGGGCCAGGGACCCAAAGTCCAGACAGTGCCTTTTGCAAAGGACATATTGTGCCCCTTCTTCCAAGCTGAGCCAGCCTCACAGCCAGACCATATGACTTGTTAATCAGAGTACCTGGTGGCCTGAATGAGGCCGCTGTGTACCTTCTCAGCCAGCCCAACGTGCCCAGCTCCACCCAGGAGTATGACAAGTTGTGTTCAATTTATTGAATTAGGATCTCTCATAAACCCTTCAAAATATCAGCAAGAGACTAAATTCAAAATTTTGAATGTGATAAGAGAAGCACGGAGCATGCCGCGGATGGAGCTGGAGCTGCTCCCCGGGCTCTGCCCTGTGAGACCCTGCATTTCTGCTCCCCTCTGAGCACCTGCTCTCTCCAAACCCTGTCATGGGCACCAGCCCAGAATGGAATGAGACAGGCCTGTCCTTGAAAGTTTGCACCTGAAGGGAGGACAGGCACCCTTGGACACACCTGTCTTGCCTTCTTGGATTCTCCAACACCAATTGAGAATCCAGCAATTCAATCCAATTCAGGTACCAACTGCCCAGAGTAAGCAAGGACCTTGCTGGTTAAGTAAGGGCTCAATCCCAAAAAACTGCCTCAACTTCCGATGTCTATGGCAAATGGGTGCCCTGGCCATCCACACTTCTGCCCTTGGCTATATGTTCAGGAGTTCCCACCCTCCATCCTCAGTTTCAATAATTCACTAGAATGATTCACAAAACTCAAGAAAACTCTTTATATTTACCATTTAATTACAAAGGATACAAAGCAAGAACAGTCAGATGGAAGAAATGCATAAAACAAGTAGTGGGGAAGAGGTGTGCAGCCTCCATGTCCTCCTGAGGACACCACCTTTCCAGCATCATGCACCATGTGTCCACCCACATAGAAGCTCCCTGAACCCAGGTGTGTTGGTTTGTTCTGGAGGTTTCATTGCATAGGCATGGTTGATCAAATCATTGGTAATTGGTAATTAAATTTTCAACCTAGTCCCACTCCTCCTGGAGGAGGGTGGGACTCAAAGTTCCAACCCTTCAGGCCTCTGGTTGGTTCCCCAGGCAACCAGCTCCCATCCCTCAAGAGGCATCTCATCAACAACAACTCAGGTGCCTTTGAAAGGAGCTTGTTGTGAATAACAAAGCATGTTCCCCTCACCCCACAGATCAGGAAATTCCAAGGGTTTTGGGAGCTTGAGTATCTGAAACCAGTTAGAAAGGCTAAATAGCTATTTCCCCCATTACTATCTCCCACCTTTCAGGTGCCTAGAAATAGGGGACTGTATCCTTCCTTTGTGGGATTGGACACAGTTCTTCACACTAGGCTTTATGTGGCCTTGATTATTAATAAATACACACAGAGAGGAAAGGATCGACTATCTTTTACCTTCCAGGAATCCCTGAGGATGTTACTTTGGGTTTGGACTAGCAGCCAGGCTTCCAATCTGAGGGCAAACACTTGATAAGTGTCAATGCCACACTTCTGTGCAGCCACCCTTGATTGAAAACCTGCTAGATTTCAGGACCAACTAGGAACTCCATTTTGCACAACTCTTCACGGTGACCCCAGGGGGTTAGATAATCATGAATCTTAATGAGATGACTGAGACTCAGAGAGGTTAAGACCCTGGGTTTAGGACTGGGAATGTAGCTCAGTGGCAGAGTGTTTGAGCGCATGCCCAAGGCCCTAGGTTCCACCCCAGCACGGGGCGGGGGTACCTCCAGGGCATCATAATTCAAACCCAGCCTGTTTTTTGCCAACACGCTGTGTTGGCAAAAATGTGTTTGCAGTCACCATTCCAAGTTCTGGAGCTGGAATCAGGACGTGAGAAAGAACCAAAAAAGTCTCTTTCTGTGATTCTCTGTTATAACTGGTTCCCATTTAAGAGTGAGATAGGGTCAGCAATTGCGGTATTAAAAACCAGCATGGAACTCAGTGCCTTGGATAGTAAGCCCTTGTCCTGTCTTCTGAGCCTGTGAGCCACACTCCCGTGAGCACACGGCTGCGCGTCTCCTGGGAGCTGGTGGTGAGGATGGCCTTTCTCACACTTGCAGTGGTTACCGGCTGTTGGCTAGTGTAAAAATGGGCCTGTTGGGGCCATATATCTCTCAAGGATGCAGAGAGAGGTCAGCAATTTGGAAGGGTTTTTGCCTCAATCTAGTAAAGAAGGGGCACAGCTGCGTTTAAGAATCGGAGGCTCATTTGCCAAGGTCTGTTGGGCTGCCACAGTATAAAGTCTCTCCGTTGCTAGGGTCCAGGGTGTGTGAGTGTGGGTGAGTGGAGCAGAGACCATTCCCTTGGAACCTGGAAGTTAAAGCACCAAGGGATCTTCCCTCCCCCACGCCTGGCCCAGGCCAGAAGGAACACCCAGCAAAGCAGATGTGAGCATGAGAACCTATCCTTGGCAAAGGGAGTAGCCTGAGCACCATCTGGTCTAATTCCTGCTAGAACCAGCCATTCTTAAACTGAAAGTTAGGAAAGGCTTCACAGAGAAATACAAACTAATGCTCCTTAACTAGAGTGCTTTGGGAATATCAAGTGCATTTTTGAAGCCAGTTTGTAAATTGCAATATAGCATAATGTGTTATGATTAGGAAGAAGATTTAGAGACAGACACAAATTTCAGTCCTGACCTTCCTGATTCCTTTAGCTGATCCCAGCCCCTCAGCTAAACAAGGGGGTCCTGATCCCATTAACCCAGAGTGTTGTTTAAGCAAAGTACCTATAAACATTCCCTGGCACACAGAATCTGTTCCACGAATATGACATAATAATGACATTCCTCCTTGCTGTTACTGGGTGTCTCAGGGAAAGTAGCTCTGTATCAAGCACTTCCTCTATGACCTCCCAGTTCTGTGAGGTAGGTCTTGTCCCTATTTTGCATATGAGGAAACTGAGACTCGGAGAAGAGAAGTGATTGGGTCTAGTTCCCAGAACTACCATAGGCAGGTGAAGGATCTGAATTCAGCTCTCCTGGGCTCCAACATCCAATTACCCATCCATGATTCCCCAGGCCTGTTTGGAGTGACTCTTTCTAAATACAGGAGTATAATAATCATGGGGCATCACCATGTCCCTTTTGTAGATATGTCACCTACTCTTCACTCTGTAGCTTATCCCATTTTAAAGAAGAAGAAACAGGTCATGGACAAGGTCCAGCTGCACTCGTCAGTGGCTCAGCTGGTGGTGGAAGCAAAGGGCAGATTCAAGACAAGTAACTGACAAATATATACACACATACCAATAGTAAGGAATTTTGATTCACATGGAGGGGAAAACCCACTCCAACCACCAGTAATTTCAGGAAGTGGTATTTTGCGATCAATTTGACTTCTCCTTGAGAAATGTGAGAGTAAATGAGTCATAGGGACACTCTGTGCTGGGTTCCTCTTTCGGGATGTGCTCCTGGGAACACTCACAGTTCTGTGAGTGGCAGTTTCTGTGTCAACCCAGGTCTGCCCTGGGCATAGGACATGGGCTCCTCCTAATCAGGCACTTGGTAACGGACCCAGGTTTCATTAGAACTTGGGTCACCCCTTTATTTCCAAGGTTTCTGAGGGAGAGGGGTATCCTGACCTGGACCATCCAGGGGCCTGGTGGGCTCTCTGTCATTCTGTGCGCATGTTGTGTCTGGAGAGAAGTGATATCCCCTTTCCACGGCTACTCCCAATCCCAACCTTCAGCCAAGGCACCACTGCAAGTTTCCTGGAGTTGGCACAGTATTACTCTTGATCAGTAAGAACATAAATTTCATTTGAGCTATGAAAATAGTGGTTTTTGTTTTTTTGGCTGAAGTCTTGGGAAAGAATGAATTGGTATGGATCCTCCCAGAGTTTACTGGGTTATCAATGGATAGAGTCAAGTCGGTTCTTAATCATCATGAGTTTCAGAATTTATTTTTTTAACTTTTATTTATTTATTTTCATTAACATTTTTTACAGTGATTTTTAAAAATTTTTTTCACACATGTATATAGGGTAATAATGTCTGTCTCAATCTACCATCCTTCCCATCCCCACCTGCCCCACCCCTTCCCTCATTCCCTTTTGTACAATCCAAAGTTCCTTCATTCTTCCCTACCCACCCCCAACTATGGATCAGCATCCACTTATCCGAGAAAATGTTTGGCCTTCGCTTATTTGGGATTGGCTAATTTTGCTTCGCATGATATTCTCCAGTTCCATCCATTTAAGTGCAAATGCCATAATTTAATTCTTCTTTAAGGCTAAGTAATATTCCATTGTTTATATGTACACATTTTCTTTGTCCATTCATCTATTGAAGGGCATCTAGTTTGGTTCCATAGTTTTGCTATCATGAGTTGAGCTGCTATAAATGTTGATGTGGTTGCATCACTGTAGTGTGCTGATTTTAAGTCCTTTGGGTATAAACTGAGGAGTGGGATAGCTGAGTCAAATGGTGGTTCCATTCCAAGTTGAGAAAAGTTATTCTTAAGTGTGAATTTTTTTTAGTATCCTTTCCCAAAGTAGCAAGCTGTCAGGCCCCACAGGTGCCTAGTTTCCAGGCAGTTTTCTTTCCTCATCATTGTGTACGTGTGTGGTTGGTGAGCCCTCCCTCAGCCTATACCTAATGAAGCTTTGATTTTCTCACTTGTAAAATGGGGTGAATAACAACCGGCTCACGTTGATCTTGGTGCATTCGAAGACAGACACACTAATAATTTACAGAAAGCAGTAGTATAATGCCTGGCATACAAAAGGCCTTCAAAAATGCTTTATCTAAGTGGGGCATATGCTCAATTTTGAGGGAAAAATCACTTTCTAAAACAGTTTCTAGGACTGAGGATTTAGGTCAGTACTTGCCTAGCATTCAGGAGGCACTGGGTTAGATTCCCAGTACTTCAAACAAAACACAACACAACAAAAACCTCTTCTTTTGAGTGGGGCGCGGTGGCGCACGCCTGTAATCCAAGCAACTTGGGAGGCTGAGTCAGGAGGATTGCGAGTTCAAAGCCAGCCTCAGCAACTTAGCGAGGCCCTAAGCAACTCAGTGAGACCCTGTCTCTAAATAAAATACAAAATAGGGCTGGGGATGTGGCTCAGTGGCCGAGTGTCCCTGGGTTCAATCCCTGGTTCCAAAAAAAAAAACCTCTTTCACAATGTTACTTACCCTAGTTAAGGATCTGAACCGGTACTGTCAAGTGTGCATTTCCCGACTTGGTTTCCAAATCTTTCTCATTCTATTAAAAAGCAAGGTCTTAGAGAGATAATGGTACACCCATGCTCACAACAGCATTATTCACAATAACAAAAAGGTGGAAGCAATTCAAGTGGTATATAAATACAATAGAACACTATCTAGCCTTTAAAAAGAAGGATGTCAGGACATGTGGTGCAACATAGAACACACTTTTTTTTTTAAGTACTGGGGCTGCACCCTGGGCTGCTCTGCCACTGAACGATATCCCCCACCCTTTTTATTTTCTACTTTGAGGTACAGTCTTGCTAAGTTGCTAAGGATGGACTCGAGCTTTCAGTCCTCCTGCCTCAGATTCCGGAATTGCTGGGATTACAGGTGTGCCACCGCAGCCAGCCAACGGGAGTAAATCTTGAGGACACTGCTACGTGAAATAAGCCAGTCACAGAAAGATCAATGGTATACTATTACACTTTCATGAGGTACCTAGAGAAGGCAAATTCATACACAGTGGAATAGTGGCCAGCAGGGCTGAGGGTAAGAGGCAATAGAAAATTGTCGCTCAGTGGACTCAGAGCCTGCTCTGCAGGAATGCTGGGATGGCCGCACAACAAGGTGAACTTACTTAAAGCTACGGGACAATATGAAAATTTGTTAGGATGGTAAACTTTGTATAAGAAAACATAAACAGGGCTCAGCATAAAGCTCAGTTGGTAGAGTGCTTGCCTCACAAGCACGAGGTCCAGGGTTCAATCCCAGGACTGCCAAAAAAAAAATATATGAAAACATAAACAATTATTTTCCATTCTACTTATCAATCCTTACTTTGCATCACCCCCTTTTTTCCCCTTTTCCCCATTTCAGGTAGAGTACTCTTCACATTAGTTATATTCCCACATACCAACCAACTCCTCCTTAGCCTTCACCCCACGGCCTTCCTTCTCTGGAATGCTCTTTCATTATCACCTATCCATATGCAAAAGATTGCCTGTGCTTTGGTCCCAATGATGATACATTCCTAAATTCAACCAGGAACTGTCTCCTGGTATTCTCATTCCTTCCAACCACAGTTCTCTTAATCTTTCTGCTAGAACAGCATTGTTTTAGCCAAGACCCTCCAACCATGACTCCTAGGTCCCTGGGGACAGAAGGCACCCTTCTCCCACCACACACCCCAGCAACACGGAACTCGGCACCAAAGAGGTTCCACAAGAATCCGCTGCCTTGAACACCACTCTCAGGAGTGATTTTGAAGAAGCAGTGTGGGTTCTCATCACAAAAACATTCGAAGTCAAAATGCCGGCGAGCTCAGCGGCTTGAGGAGGCAGAGCTGTGGGTCCTTCAGGGTCCTTGAAGGCAGCCCTATAACTTGCAGAGCTTTCTACCCTTCAGATCACATTTCATCTGAGGGTGCCACGCGAGGAGGGACTTCAGCGGCAGTGTCTGTGCAGTTGTGTAAGTACGAAGAAACTCTTCACAGGCCAACTCAGTCCCGAAGCCTCCAAAGGGGGCGGCTCAGCCCGTCCTCTGTGAAGGCAGAAGTTCCAGGAATGGTTGAAGTGCTCTCTTGTAGCCATTCCTCTGTGTGTCCTCATCCGGTGTGTATGGCGGTTTGTAGGGTTTCCCTATGTGCAGTCTTCCCATCTTAGCATTGCCAATCAGGATAAGCAGAGCAGAAATAATCGTCTCCATTTAATGAACAGGGAAGCAGGCTCAGACGTTAAGGGGTTTGCTCAAGGGCACTCAGATCCGGGTGAGTGGAGCCAGGATTCACTCTCAGATCTGGTACTTTAAGGTCACCACTTCCCGTGGAATGTCCCCTGGCTGTGTTTGCCTGGCCATGGAAGTCATTTCCATCTTGCTTTAGTTGGGACTTTGATCTCCTCCTACCTAGACCATCAAAATCCTCCTGCTGGATTCCCAGCCTTGGAATATTCCTCGACAGAGTCACCTTGCCCAGCTTGGGAGCCATGCTGGAGTGTGAGCTAGAACCTGAGGTAGGAAGATGAATGAGGCCAGTGGCTGTGAGTGGGAAAGGGGGATGTTGTTCTGTCATAGAGTGGTGAACAAAATACATGAAGTGCGAAGGAGGGAGGCTGCTGCCCATAGACAAAGACATTTCTGACGAAGTTCAATGTTGAAGTCAATATCCATGACAAGACACCACCCCAAACTCTGACCCAAAGCACCACCATACTGTGGCCATTCTGGAAACCAGATTTTCTTTTCTTTCTAGGATTTGTCCTAGCTGTTTATTGTAGCTTCTGTTGTTTGTTTGACAGCTTTTCTGAAATAATTTTGTAAAGTATATATCGTTTGTCATTTATGGCCATTGACATCTGTGTTCCATTAGCTTACCAGTCAGATAGTATTGAACAGAGATTTCTTTAAAGACTTAAAGGCAAGAATCCCCTATTCTCTGCTGGGTGTGTTGGAGCATGCCGTGAAGACTCAGCCCTCCGTCTGCAACTCTGCCTTGCTCTTTACTTCCTGCTTGAGAAGAGCCTGAACATCAGCCAGAGGTGACGGCTCAGGGCCTCTTTAGGTCTCTACTGAGTGAGCACACAGACTCGACATGTTCATGGGTATGTCGGAGCTTTTCCAAATTCTTATTCTCCAAAGCATCTCATTCTCCAGCCTTTTCTCCAAAACTTTGTTAGTCTAATTTTTGTCCCTACTGTTATCCATTGCCCAAGGTAGGAGGAGCCAACACATTTTCCTTTGAGCATTTTTAAGGAAGATTCCCTGATCCCTGCTTAGCTTTGAAGAGCTCCAGGTGAGATGAGATAAAGCCCAGCCTTTGAATAGGTTCTTCACTTCCTATAGCAATGATACTGGGACCAGGGCTGGTTTTGCAAAGCTTAGGCTGAGTTGGAGAGTTGGAATGGGACTAAGTCACAAAGCTTGCTCTTCTTACGGTGCTCAACTGAGCTTTTCTGATTATGGATTCGGCTGACACCACACCCTCCAGGAGTTTCTCCCACCTCTATGGGTATTTTGTTAGTGCTCTTCAGTAAACTCTCTTCCTCCTCCTAGTAATCCCTGGAATTAAAGGTTCTGAGAGTTTGGTCTTGGCTTCTCTCTTTCTTTCTTTTTACTTTTCCTTTCTTTTCACAATCTTCTTAGTAATCTATCAAAGTTATATCTCCAGCCAAGATGCTCCTTTGAACAACATAATTATATATTCAACTCTCTTCTCAATGTCTCCACTTACATGTCCCTCAGTGGGCAAGACAGAACACAAGAGCATGGCACCATGTGACTGGTGTAGGTCTAAAGACTAATAAGAATGGTCACTTTGATTTGACTTAAATTGCTTCCCATTTGGCTTAACTAATAATCCAGAAAATAGAAACAACTGAGGCAATGACTGGGTATAATCCATGAAGGATTCTGCTGAGTTTGAGGAGTTCAGAGCTAAGATTAATGAACTCATCATCTCCTTACTAGACTCTAAAGTCCATGGTTGTCCATTTTGCCAGTGGGATAGATGGATATTGAAGGTCATGGGATTTGTCAGCTAGATGCTCATTGGTGACCTGCAAGAAAACAATTTTAGTCAGTTGTGGCAGTGGTCACAGAGACCACATCCTGATGATGAGTATAAACTGCTCCATTGAGAACTCACGTGTGATGGACAGAGGAGCCCTAAAAGCAGAGTCACTGAGGACAGGCTGAAGGAGGGCAGTAGTGTACCAGAGACATAAACACAAGAGGTACACAGGCAGGCAGGAGCTGGATTTGGAAACAGGTGAAGGTCAAATAAAAGGAAATAATTATGGGAAAGAGATAGAAGTGCCTTGTCCAGCAGCACCCTCTCGGTGAGCTGAGGTTATGATCAGCCCTCAACCACAAGAGCCTCCCCCAGGAAAATAGATGACAGGCCAGAGAGGTGGGAGCCAGGTCTGGAAGGATGGACTGTGGCTTCCCCTCTGAGACATGCAACAATTAGGTTGATGACAGAATTGGGCAAATAGGGAAGGAAATGACATCAGTGTAAGAAAGGACAAGTGGGAGACTGCGCCATCTGTGCTGATTCTGAAGAAATGAAAGTGAGAAAGGAGAGGACTATAAAAACATGGAAAGCCATGGTATATGGCTCAGTTTGAATTCTTTGCATTGCAAGTTGCAGAAAGGTAAACCAAACCAGCTAAAGTCAGAATAGGGAATTGATTGGAGGTTTATAAAATCCTTTGGGAGCTGGAGAACCAGGCTTGAAAAATGGAGAGAAATGACCCTGGCTGCCAAAGGCCTGGAAGCTAGAGGCATAGGAATCATCTTCTGGCAGGCAGAACGTGGGCAGGATACCTCCCTGCACTGGCGGGCACTATCTCACTGTAGGACATTGTCCCTGCTGCTAGCGTGAAGTGTGCTGTCCTAGAGATTCAAACCTCAGGCAGGGGCATCTGGTCAGCTCATCCTCAGTCACATGGCCACATTTGACTGCTTCCTGGGAACAGAGCTGATCTGCTCCTTATGGCTTCCAAAGAGGGAGATGGGGATTTCCTCCAGATCAGGGAGGAGCTAGATATTGTACTGCCAAAAGCCAGACTCCATTCTACCCCAGCAAATGAGGAGGAGGGGAGGTGCAATCCTGAACACAGGGAAATGAAAAGCTTAAGGAAAGGAATAGAAAGGCAGATAGAGGTGTGTAGGGCAGTGGATGAGAGGGGCAGGGAGGAATTTGACTGTGGGGAGAAGTGTGCATGGAGAGGGAAAAGCGCCTGGGAAAGTTCTGTTCTTTCCATCTGTTTCCATCCCTGCCTTTCCCCCGCAGCAGGTGTTTCCACAAGGGAGAAGGCTTGTTTTCCAATAGCGCAAAATTACCAAAATGGTAACTCATCACTTTTTAAATTTCAGAGAGGTAAATCATTTCAGGCTCATCTCCTTGTGAGGAGATGTGTGGACCCTGTTGAGGGCAGGTCCTGTCACTGGTGATCTGGCAGCCATGCTGGCAACAACCCTACCTTTACCCTGCCCCGACTTGCTTCCAATAATCATAGTGCATGGTGTTTCCAGGAACTAGAAACACAACAGTCCAATTGGGGGTCCTCGTTCCTTCTTTCCTCTTAGCCACAGACTGCCAGAAGCCAGGGATCCACCTTGGGTCTGGGTATGGGCTGGCCAGTAGGTGCCCTGCAGGACCCCCACACTCACTCAGGGACAGAGCCTGTGCTACTCTCAATTCCACACACTGACAGAAGATCCTCTTTTTGAGAAATCCACAGGAAGACTCTGCAGCTGGACAAGTCTTAATCTGAAAGCTGCTCCATGCAATGAGGGGTTCAGACAGTGGTCCAAGTGGAGCAAAGATTTCTAGGTGAACAGTATTTGTTCTGAATTCAGAGACTTAAAAATGAAGCCCACAAGCTCCTTAGAACCTGAGGGTGGTAAACACAGAGCCCCCGTCAAGAACTCACTGCCCAGTTGCAAGTGGGGTCAATTGCCAGCTGCACTTCTTGCTTTTTTGGGGTGAGCCTCAGCCTCCCAGGCAACTTGTGTTCTTCTTGGGTTCCCCCAGCCAATAATGGCACAAGGCAGTGGTGACTAAGGCCAGGCTCTTCTCACAGAGGCCCAGTCTATAACTGCCTGAGTTCAGGGTACATGAGCCTGACCAACTTTACACAAAGCCAGGCTTCTTTCTCCAGGAGGTCTTTTGCTCAGAGTCCCCTCCCCGGCTGGTAGACATGCTGTCAGGTTTGCAGGGATTCTGACAGCCTCCTCCAGGTTCCACACTCTCTCCTATTTCCTAGAAAGTATTAATCCCAAATAAAATTCATTTCTTCATTTGTCATGGAAACCCACCTGGGACATCACTCATTCATTCATTCATTCTGCATCCTTCACCCCAGACATCACTGTGACCCTTAAGTGCAGCAAAGTTAAATTTGATGTGTGACAAGCACTACATTGAAGGTTGGAACAAAAGATGAGCCAATTCAGTGCCCCTAATCCAACTCTTCTCAAGGGCAGGGCTGCAGGACTCTAGAAATATGTCCAAGAATAGAGGGTACAACCAAGGGGCTTTCCATGCAAGCTTCTGTGACCTAGGCTGACCCTTCTTGCTCTAGTCTGGTTTATCTGGTGGTTTTCCAATGCTTAATTTTGAATTCTGCATCTTTATCCTTCTGCCCAAGGTTCCAGGATGCTAAAGACCCCAGAAAAATGGGAGTCCAGGGCTTAAGACCCCTTCCAGGGGGTCTGGCCTATGAATGACAGGACTACAATACTGGACAAAACTGCAATGAAAAGCCAAGTTGAAGCTGGATATGGTGGGGTATACCTGTAATCTCAGTGACTCAGGAGGCTGAAAAAGGAGGCCAGCTTCAGCAACTTAGAGAGGCCCTAAGCAACTTAGCAAGACCCTGTCTCAAAAATCAAAAAAATTAAAAATTAAAAAGGGTTGAGAATTTAGTCCCTGGGTTTAATCCCTAGTACCAAAAAAAAAAAAAAAAAAAAAATGCCAAGCTGAGCATCTAACCGAGGTGGAGATGTGCAATGTGCATTAGGCTCAAGGCAACAAGATCACAGCCAGGGTGGTAGGCTGAGAGAGAGAGTACTTCATGCTGCAACAGGGCAACCTGCAGCCCCAATGTGTCCAGTGGTGATACAGGCCAAGGACACACTAGTAATATGAGAAAGCAAGTCCAGCAAAGATGGCACAAAAGTTCATCTTTGATGAATTGCACACAATTTAAAAGTCTAGAAAGAAACTGGGAGGGTGATACAAATCTGTAATCCCAGCAACTCCGGAGTCTGAGGCCAGCCTCAACAATTTAGTGAGACCCTGTCTCAAAGTAAATTTTTAAAAATGGCTGGGAATGTGTGTAATTCAGTGGTGGAGCACCCCTGGGTTCAACCCCTAGTACTAAAAAAAATAATAATTTAAAAAATTAAAATCTAGAGAGAATTTTTTAAATCCAACATAATGCAAGTGTTATATATAGTTAATATTTGGATTATGGGGGGAGGGACAGTAGGAGCTCATAATTCCCTAAGTCTGGCATCCAACCTTGTAGAAGGTATCAGGGCCTTGGGCCTGGGTGATGAGGGAGGTGGAAAGATGACTAGTTCTAGCCTTGGGGCACTGAGCAAAGATATGACATTGGAACAAGGTCTGGAGGGATGTGTTGAAGCTTCATAGGTAAACTGGATTCAGTGGTGCATGCCTGTAATCCCAGCTACTTGTGAGGCTGACAAAGGAGGATTGCAAGTTTGAGTTTGGTTTGAGCAATTTAGCAAGACCCTGTCTCAAAATAAAAAAATAAAAAGGGCTGGGGATTTAGTTCAGTGACAGAGCACTGCTGGGTTCAATCCAGCACCTCACACCACACACACAGCTCACAGGCAGGTGGCATGTATTATGGATGGGCAGACTGGCTATAGCAACAAAGAACCAGCCATGTAATGGCTTAATACAGTGAAATTTTGTTTCTTCTCTTTTAAACATCCAAGTTGCTTGCAGGTTGACAGTGAGGACTTGACACCACTCATTCAGGGACCTGACTGTGCGTTATACACCCATGTCCGCAGGACCACATAGCCAGATCCCCGAATGAGTGACCCTATCTCAGTAAACCAGAAAAAGGGAAATTACCTTGCAGAGGCATCAGGGGTCTGGACCAGACCTCAAAGTGGCCACATCATTTCTGTTCTTGAACAATGGCCAGAATACAGTCACACCTAACTGCAAGAAAGCTGGGAATGTAGAGCATCTGAGTGTTCCCAGGAAGAAGGGGAGAGCAGATTCAGGTGGAGACATGGCAGTCTTTACCCAGAGTGGAACTTCACAGGGACTTGGGTACACAGAGTAAATGTGGTAGGCAGGGACCAGAGGTGTCCTGGCAAGTGCCTAACAACTGACTCTCTGGAAGAAGAAAATTCTTCCTCTGATTTATAGCACTATTGCAAATAACTCCTACCACAATTGATTTCAAACTACTAGCATGATGTTACTTAACGTGGAATTGGGAAGAGAGGCCTGGTAGCCACCCAATGTATAGTATTCTCCATACTCTATATGATAGATGTAAATAACCTTAAGAATTATATGTAATCAAATGATACGGAAGTGATGAGTATTTCTTTGAAATACAATTTATTTAATTGTTAAGTTCATATCATTTAATTTCTAATGATGCCCTCTTTAATGCACTGGCTTGCAAAACTCCTGAAAAATTAACCATCCACTCTCTTGCCAACTGATACTGGCTGGCTGGTCCAGCACTCTACTGGGATGGACAGCAACAGGAGAAACTGGAGAATGAGGATGGGAGCTGCAGGTGAAGACCTTGAGTGACATGCTAGGGAACTGGAAGAGCAACCTCCTAGAGGAGGGGACAGAAAGCACTCTACATAGGCAGGCAGGGGCCACTGGTGCCGGTGACCACTAAACAGGCATTGCAGAACCAACGTAGTACTGTTTCCCCTTCAGCCTCAGAAGTACTTACCCTGCAGCTTCTGGAACAAGAAAGCAGGACTCTGCTATCTATATGGGTCTTTCGTGCAAATTAAAGAAAAATTCCCTTCTTGGGTGTGCCCCTACCCCATGTAAGAACACTTAGCTTTGCCTGAACAGCCCAAACCTAGCCCCTCACACTCTTCCTCTATATACCTTTGTGCAGTGCACAGACTACACAATAGCACTCGTGTCTGTGCATGAAGTGGAGTTGTCTCCCATTGGCATTTGGGGATAATGGCCCTCTCCTTTCTGATTTGGAGACTGACTGGCAGAGGTGCCTGTCCATGAGAAGTCTCCTTCAGAAGGGCAGCAGGAAAAGGCTACCTCTGGTGGCCCTAGGTTCAGAGTTGTGCAGCTGTTTTCTAAAATAGTGTTTCTCTTCTCCACCTTGGCTGCATGTTGGATGGCCGGGGAGCTTTGACAAATCCCAGCGACCACTGTACATGCCACTAGTTAAATCAGAGCCGCAGGCATTAGTTGTCAGTGTTCCCCAGTGTGCAGCCAAGGCCACTGTTTTGAAGACATCCTGGCTCCGAGCCAGCCAGTGTTGGTGGGTGGCCATTCTACCAACAGGTGTGTGTTTCACTGGATGCATTCTGGAGGGTTCTGCCCTCTCAGCACCCTCTGCACGCCCTTCTGCTCCTGCCCCAGGGCAGTCCTCAGAAAATGCTGAATGATTGAAGGCAGGAAATCAGTGAAGTTAGACCCAGGACCACATCTGGAGAGGGCAGGAGCAGGAGAACAAGGAGCCTCTCTCTTTCGCTGTTGTTAAATAGATCAGTATCTCTCCCTCCTTATAAGTGAGGGGAATGGAGCTCTTTCTTCAAAAAAAAAAGTGTACGCAGAGAATCCTCATGTTCATCAGATACCTTTGCCCTGTTCTTGTCCTCACCCTCACTTTCTCTTCAGCAACCCCAGAAGGATCTGGAGGCTCCCAGGGGCCTGTTGAGCTGGATTTATAAACTTTAGCATGGAGAGGATTCTAATGTCCTTTCTGGCTCCACCCCATGAGTCCTTCATCTACGGGAGCATGGTCGGTGGGCAGATCCATTTTCCCATCACCCCCAGTCCCCACCTTTCTCTGGTGCAGAATAGAGATTGGCTCCTGCTCATTTCCCAGCTTGACTTCTGGGTTTGAGCCCAGAGTCTGTGGTTTTTGTCCAGTTCCAGCTCTGATCCCCAGGAAAGCAGGCGAGTGAGAGCAGTTGACTTCATGTCATCAGAGGAAACAGCTGTGCAGGAAAAGTGCCCGGAGGTGGTTTCTTAACCAAAACAAGTATGAGTGGACCCAGACTATATCTCAGGGCATTTTCTTGCCTCTAACTTGGATAATATAGGCCAGGCTGCATTACTCACAGATGACTTCCTGATTGCTCAAGACATAGGCCATGGGACTTGTCCTGTGACCCTAGAGTCGACATGAGACCACTCCAGTTCAGTATCCTTTCCACTTCTCCTGGGTGGCCTCTGTCCTAGCCTGACCTGACTCGTACCTGGTTCTGAAGGAAAAGGAACCTCATTCAATGATGTTTCTTGTATTTGCTCATCAAGCCAATTTTTTTGTTGTTGTTATCGGTGATTGAACTCAGGGGTGTTCAACCACTGAGCTACATCCCCAGTCCTTTTTTTTTTTTTGATACAGGTTCTCACCAAGTTGCTGAGCATCTCACTAAATTGCTGAAGCTGACCTCTAATTTGCTATCCTCTTGCCTCAGACTCAGGAGTCGCTGGGATCACAGGTGTTTACCATCACCCCCAGCTCAAGTCAATATTTCTTACAGGGCTCCCGACCTGAGGCAGCCTGGGGCTCAGGCCCAGGAGGGCAAGAGAGGCAGTCTAAGGGACACAGACAAGGGTCCAGGGGAAGTGCTTAGTGGCTCCTTCAGCTAGTGTAATCAGGAGCGTTTCATAGGGGAAGTGCCCAGAGCATGACAAATAGGTAGCTGAATCAATGAGGGAAGGACATTCCTGAGACAGGGCACTCATTCCACCTGCGAAGGCACAGGGACACATAGCAACAGGGGCTACGCGCACAATGACACTGAAGTTCATGGGAGCAGGTGCTGCATGTGGAAAAGCTTTGAGGCACAGAGGAGCAGAAGATCTCGGGCACATGGTCAGGTAGCAAGAGACGGGTCAGGGAGGAGGCATGGTGCTACCCTGAAAGGTCGTGAAGATACCTATTCCCCTCTCTGAAGAGTAGATGAGGGCCAGGAAAAGTGACTGAATGCTGAATAAGAGCATTGTCTCTGTGGCTCTGCTTTCCCCCTGGCCATGTGGCTTACCACATCCTGATGAGTCTGGAGTAAGAAGAGGAGGGGAAGAGGGGAGAGTAAGAGATTTACCCTCTATTTCATACTCTCTCATCCCTAGTGTGGACTGCTATGCTGATCTCCCAGTGGGTCCCTCTTTCCTTCCACCTACTGGAGTTAATTAAGTGTCTATGGGGCATTTGTGGATTAGTGGACATGGGGTACACCAAGGGCTACAAAGGGCTGAAGGGAGAACATTCAAGGTAGGGAAGTTATAACCCAAGCCACAAACTCAGATGCTTAAGAGGACATGGTGGGGGGTATCTATTGGGGTCCCAGGTCACTGTCCAACGTATTCACTGAAGGCCCTCAGGTCAGAAACTGTTAACATGCAATGGTGAGAACTGGGCTATTTAGAAGGACAGGCATTATCAAAAAGCATGAGCCGCAGAGACATTTAGAGTTCAGATGCCAGTGCTGCCACTAGGAAACCTGAGACCTTGGCCAAGAAATCTAACACGGCCATGCCTTAGTTTCCTTACCTGAAAAAACTTAATCAGAACACCTGGCTCAGGAGTTTGAGAATTAAGTAAGTTGAACATAAAGCAACAACCTCAGGGCCTGACACTCGGTAGGTGCCTAATAAATGACAGCTCTTAGTGTGATTATATTTGTGGGGGAATTTTTAAGATTTTGGTGCTGGACGTCCTAACATATGCCCTCTAGAATTATGCTAGTATTAAAACGTGGCCAATTAGAAACTCACCTTTCAACTCGATGAATAGCTTTGGGGGTCCTACCACGTGAGGGACCGTGAACTCAGTGATTCACAGCAGTCTTACTCCCGTCATCTTACCAAGGAAGCATAAATAGTTAACATTCCTAACTGGCGTCTTCCAGCTGTTCCCCAGAGGATCTGAACATTGCCAGGCTGCTCGCTGCTTCGAAAACACACCTGTCTTTCAACGTTTAGAATAGTGAGCTCCTAAGCCAGTCTGAGAGGCAGGGCCTGGAGGGATCGGGGCCACTCCTTCACCAACAAGGTTGTCCTACCCGGGCCTTAGCATGCGTGAGGGCCGCATGTTTCCTCTGGCCTCTTGGTGGCCTCTAGCGGCGGCTCTCCTGGCTCAGAGAGCCTCAAACCGCTCGGCGGGCTGAGACTTCCCCAGGCGGCTCCGCGGCCCCGCCCGCTCCCCGGCGCCGCCCCCTCCGCGCCCAGCTCGGCTGCGAGTGGACAGCGCCGGGTGCGCCCGGAGGAGCGGAGGAGCCCAGAGGCCGGCCCCGCCCTGGCCCAGTGATTGATCACCAAAGCTTACCGTGTCCTTAATGGTCCGCTTGGATGGGAATTAATTCTGGGATGGATAAATAATGCATCGAGGTTTATGTAGGACAAGGCAAGCCGACCGTCCGGAGCCAGGAGAGGGAGCCGAGGGAGCCAGCCTCTCGGGCGACGCCAGGGGCCACGCTGCCCAAGCAATAGGGGCATGAAGGGCGACAAGAAGAGAAAAGGAAAGTGGACGACAGTATGATCAGCCCAGAGAGTCTAGCCAAGCGACTGCAGGAACATGCTGAGCCCAAAGATCAGGCAGAGTAGAAGGGGTAAGTCCAGCGTTCTGAGGTTTCTCCGTGCACCGCATGTGCCTCTTGGCAAAAGTGCACACACCCTCGGGGAGCCCCCCTGCCGGGTGTCAGTTGGGACCGGCTTTCTGGGGCTACTGCTGATGAATGCTGAGCATCCTTGTGACTGACGTGCCGTTTCTAACCAGATTCCGGGCTGTGTGGGGATCAGACCTGAGATTGCAAGGGCGGTGGCCAGCTTAGTGCCCGAGTGGGTGAGCAGACTTCACCCCACATTCAGTGTCTTACAGAATCCCCCTGTTGCCACAGGCGAACAGGTGGCAGCAACTCTGGGGAAACTTTGCCTCTTTTCTAAAAGGGAAATGCCCAAGATTTGCCCTGCAGCAAAGACAGAAATGGCTCTTATCTGAGAGTGCAATGCCCTGGCTTCTCCAGAAAGAGGGGTTCAAGCAAGAATATTTTTCCAGCCACCTAAGAGGATGCTTTGTGGAGCCTGCAAAAGCAGGTCTTCAGGCAAGCAGTGGCAGGCAGACCTGGCTGCCAGAATAATGCCCAGGAAACTGCAGGGTCTTTAGATAAGAAAGGGAATGAATGGGAAGCAGACTGAGACAAGCAAGATATGGGAAGCTGGGAAGTCCAGGACTGGGGCTAGCCAGCATGTGTCCTAGCAGAGTGTCCTGGGGACTCAGCCATTGGATAGGGAACAGAGAACTGCAACTTCTTGGCCAGAGCAAGTATCATTATAGATGAGAACATCTGTCTTTTGAGAAAATACATCTTTTCAGATAACCAGAGTTTGAAGAAGTCCTCCCTTGTGAGCAGTAAGGACAAAAATTGATCTTTGGAGATGGGTGGGTGGGATATTGGGGCAGGGGGTGGCAGTGGGGGCTTGTAAGCAATGTGCACCTCACCAGATGTGTGTAGTAGAGACCCTTCCACCTCCTGTGCACTCATCTGATTAGCGCATGAAAACACTCAGGGGACTTTCCTGGGTGGGCCCATCCTTCCGAGGTGTGGGCCCCTCTGGGGGTTGCATTGGAATGCACTGTAACCTGTGAGCCAAATGAGCAAAGGAGGAGCTTGCCTGGCTTGCTAAGGGGTGGTGACACAGTCTGCTAATGGCTGGTCCCAAGGGATGGACCAGACCAGACCCCTCTGAGCAAACCAAGTTCTGTCCACCAACTCCTATGTAGATACCACCCTCAGTGTGTGGCTATTGATCAATTGACATGTGATTAATCCAAATTGAGGAAAAAACACCAGATTTTGATGATTTAGTCCAAAAAAATAGAAAGTAAAATATCTCAATAATTATTTTATATTGATTACATGATGAAATGGCAATATTTTGGATGTAAAATACATCATTAAAATTAATTTCACCTTTCTTTTTTACTGCTTTTAATGCAGCTCCCAGAACATTTATAATTATACACATGGTTCATTTACCTTTTATTTTTCCAATGGTTGGAGATGGTCTACAAAGAGACCAACCAGTACTTCAGCAAAGTGTCCCACCTATGAAATCCCAAACTTCTTATTAACATTTAAGTTAGTGGTTCTCAAGCATAAGCAGCTTTGCCACCCTTCCCAAAGAACATTTGCCCATTTCCAGAGACCTTTTCGGCTATTTTGAGGAGAGCTGCTGGCATCCAGTGGGTAGAATCCAAGGGTTCTGCTGCCTATGCTACAATGTATAGAACAAACCCCAAAACAAAGAATTACCTGGCCCCACATGTCAATAGTGCCAGGATTGAGAAACAGTGTCATCTATGGATGACGTTATCTGGCTAGATATGTGACAAGATTGTTTGTAGTGCAGTTTTTCAGACCTTACTGAAATAATCACTTGCCCACAAGGATGTATGGTCATTAACCATGACCAGAGGCATTCCAAGATCATGCATGAAAAAAGTCGGAAGACTTCAAAAGGAACTAAGTGGTTTTTGAACTGTGGAATGACAGGGACTGACTAGGCAAAGGGTAGCAGAAACAGTGGGAAGAGGTCAAGTTCTAGGACGGGGAGCAGCAGAAGCCCCTGGTTTGGGGATGTGGGTGCACTGGACCAGGGAGGCTGCAGGGGAGGCAGCAGGAGGCTCCACGCACAGCATAAGGCTGGAGCCAGGTCAGGAACCAGACTAGACTTATGGCTTATTAGGGCATAACTTTCCCTGTGGACATTTCTAGAGAAATAAGAACCAAAAATTATATATACATATGCCATAAAGAAATTGGGCTCTGACAGACATAAGAAATTCCATCAAAAATCACCCCTTCCACACCTTTTAGGAATTGGGCAGGGATGTGTTATTGACACAGCAAGTCATAGTTATACAAACCCAGCCATGGTATCCAGTCACTGTTTTGTCTAGACTATTCTCAAACATACCTAGTACAGACCTGCTTCCATACCTATTGTTACACATGTTCGCTTAGTTGTATGGAAAAGACCAGGGTTACATTGTAGGAGCGGTAATGAGACCAGAGTAAGTCAGTAGGCTCGGAAGCCTCTGGGTCTGATTGAAAGGCTGCTCTGCATGGAATATTGATACCAGGGTTCCCAGGGACCCTCCCCTAGTCACACTGACTTAACTTCCTGGTAGGTCCCTATCCAGACCAGCTCTGAGTAAGTGGATAAAAGTTACCATCACCGTGAAACGCATCTTTGTCTCCTCCCAGGAGTGGGAAAGATGTTGGACTGAGAACCTCTCAGGGAAAGCCTTACTCTCATATAAAACTATTTGACTCTGCTTTCGGTTGCTATAACAGAACATCCAAGACTGTATAATTTATAAAGAAAAGAGGTTTATTTACCTCACAGTTCTCAAACTATAAAAGCATGGCACCAGTGTCTGTTCAGCCTCTGGTAAGGGCCTCATTGCAGAAAGCAGAAGACGGTAGCAGGAATGTGTGGAAGGAGCACAAGTATGAGAAAAACTGGGGAGGCCAGTATCACTTCATATCCTGCTCTTGCCCTAATTATCCCATTCTCTAACTAACTAACCCACTTACTTGGAAACTACACTAATCCCTTCACAAGGTGGAGCCCCCATGAGCTAATTATCTCTTAAAGGACCCACCACCTCGCAACACCCTCCCCTTAAAGAACTGAGCCTCAGGACGGGTTCGAGTGGGGATGAAATCTGTTCAAACCATAGCGTGAACTAAGTTTGGTCCTGCCCTGGCTGAGTTCAACTTCCAAGAATTTAGAGGCAGATGTCAACAAACACACACACAGTAATCATTTTTTAAAAACAGGGAAGTACCCAAATCATCTTGAAATGGCTCAAAACAAACCTATAATCCAAATAGCATGCCTTAGCTCTGTGTGCACCACACATTTCAAATTAGATTCAAATCAGCACTTATTAATTCAACCCAGCTGAACATTCAACCCAGTACATTGTTTATACTGTAAGTAGTTCGGGCTTGACATTGCCTTAGATCCACCTAGATGTGGCCTGGTTGAGCTAGTCTGAGTGGCACCTGGTGGCACTGGCTGTGCCCTGCTTAGCTCCAACTGCTGTGCATTTCACTGGGGAACCTTTCCTGATGCCCTGTCACCAGCAAGCTTGTCCTCCACTGACCCATATTCCTGCCCACTGCCATATTCCCAGGGTGTGAATGGAAGAGGCAGCTCATCCTGTCCCACCAATTTTCCCAGGAAAACAGGATAAAGTCATTAAGCTTCCATAAAATAATTAGGCATTCAACGGAGCAAATCACAGTCTTTGGGACATAGTCAGAACAGCTGTTTATTTTTCAAGATAGAAAATAAAAATATAAGGACCCTCTCTCCTGGGAGTGACCTGGACAGTTTGCAGGGTAAGGAGGGGTGTTGGTGCCCAGGCCTGAACTGCTGCCATCACTGCATTCTCCACTTGCTGCTCTGGACCCCCCATGCTCCCTCTTCTGCTCCCACAGCCCACAGGGTACCTGGTCTCTGGTGACCCTCAGACCAGGTCCTTCTAAGGGCAAGCAGTGGGTCTGGTTCATTCCTGTCTCTCTAGGCTTAGTCAGAGCCCCAAATAATTGACCCTGATGCTGCCCTGGCATGCTGGGATTGGTCAGTCTCTAAAGTCCCACAGACACAGGGCTTTCCAGATTGATTTATTTCCCCAATCTTAATTGAAGCCTCCTAGGTGCCTCTTAGCATTGCCCAGCATCTGGACTCATTGCTGTGGCCCTGTCCTGCACAGGTGGGAAGGATGGCTCCAAAGACCTCTTGACTCTGCCAGCCTCACTCATCCTTCTGTGGAATCCTCCCCAACCATCATCATCTCTAACCTGACCATGCCCCACCCCCCCACCACATCCACTCTCCATTTTCAAATGTAAATCCAGTCACGCACTCACACCTCCAGCCTCCTCTCCCAGCTCCAATTTGGAATCCTTCAGTGGCTTCCCCATTGCTTTCTGGATCAAAATTCAAAACTGTGGTCCTCGGGGCCCCCCTCCTACCAAACTTCCAGCATCCTCTCACTCCCTAAGCCCCAGCCACACTGGCCTTCTCCATTTCTCTGAGTTCCATGAGCTTCCTGCCTCAGGCTCACCCTCTTTCCCTCTGGAGTTCCACGCACACTCACACACATTCCTTAATTCCTACTCACCCTCAGCTGTTCACTCAAGTGTCCCCCACCAGGGCAGCCTCCACACACCTCTTTAAGCTGGGTCCTCTGCCCATGCTCTCCTTCCCTCTATGGTTTTTCCCTCGGGTTGTAGTTGTTCACTCCCAACAGTGATTTTCTGGGGGGAGAGTGGGGGATATCTATCACCAGCACTGGACTGTGAGTTCCACGAGTGCTGTGACCACTTCTAGTTTTGAACATCACTATACTCCCCATGCCAAGGCACTAGGTGGACTCAACACACATTATTAAACAAATAAATGAGTGAACGAGTGAATAGTTGAATCATGGGGAAAGCTTTAGCCTGGTCCAGGTCCTTAGGAAAATCCACCCTGCCTCCCTTGACTGACTTGTATGTTGCAAATACTTCCTCAATCTGTTGTTCACCCTTTACTTTAATATTATGGCGTTTTTTTCAGCTAAGTTTTCAATTTTTATGTCATCAGTCTGTCACTATTTTCCTTTGGAGTTTCTACCTTTGTTTGAAATGTTGCAAGATAAAACTGCTGTTGCTGTGAGTCTCTGCTCCTTCTTTTGAAGGAAATTGTTAGACTGATGAGCAAAGAGCAAAGCTACGGCAGCTTTGGCCACCTCCCCTGGCAGGAGTGTCAACATCTCAGGGGCCTGGATGGGTCTTCAGAGCTGGTCATGCTGTGAGCTGAGGAAAGAGAGCTCATGTGTGGGATGAAGTACTAACATGGCCTTGTTCTTGTGGTCATTCCACAATAAGCAATCCAACACTTTTTGTGTATCTTCAATATCCAGAGCACTCCTCTTGTACTTATTTAATCCACATGACTTCATTAACATGAGGTATCATTGCTGCCATTTTGACAGAAGTGGAGGGAGAACGATGGTTGTCCTACCAGTCTGCGATGGAATTGATATTTGTGTTTGCCCAGTGCTAAGGCCTCTGCCTTCTCCCTACCTCAGAGCTATCTACAGACCACTACAAGGGGCCCTGCAGGTCTCCAGGAAAATTATAGAATTTAGAATGATAAAATGCAATGATATTTTTAAGAAGGTGCCCACAGCCTCTGAACACATGGAGATTAGATGTAGACCACCAATGGAATATTTAAGGTTGAGAAACTCATACCTGCAAAAAAACTAAGTAAATGTAAAAGCAAGCCAAACTCCAGGAAAAGCAAAGAGTGATACATGGAAGGAAAAAATCACTATGGTATACCAAATAAGTCAAATAAGACTAACAATTACAGTGCTAATGATAGAGATTCTATATATTGATCTAATCAGAATTATAATATAAGTATATATTGAGAGGATGGGGTGGGTGTTTGTGTGTGGTGGCAATAGGAGAGTGAAAGAAACAAAATTCTCTTCCTTAGTAAGAAATCAATAGATAATACTTAAAAGGTAAAAAAAAAAAAAATTGAGAATTGGCAATAAATAGGCACTATTTAGAAATGTGGAAATAAGTACAAAAAAATCAACTGTAGCCATACATCTCGAGCAGCGTGTCATTAGATGATTCCACCATGGTTTCCACGTCACGGGGTGCTTTCACAGGTGGGGTGGTACAGCCTAGCACACACTGTGGCTATGTGGTGCAGCCTCTTGCGCCCAGGCTACAAGCCTGAACAGCGTGTTCCTGGAGTGAATACTGTGAGAAATGATAGCACGCTAGTTAGTATATTTGTGTGTCCAGACATAGAAAGGCATGTAATAAAAATGTACCATAAAAGACAAACAGTGGTACACCTGTGTGGAGCACGAGGCATGAATGGAACTTACAATCCTGGACGTTGCTCTGAGCGAGCCAGGAGTGAGTGCGGAGGGACTGTGAAGGCCCAGGTTATTCCTGTCCACTCCGGTAGACATCGGAAACACTGCACACTAGCTTTTATTTTTAAAAATTCTTTTTTCAATAACAAATTAACCTCAGCTTACTGAAACTTTTTATTTTAAAAAATTATTTCCTAATTCTTTTAACTTGACACTTTAGCTTAAAACTAATACACTGTACAGCTGCACAAAGTATCTTTTTTTCTTTATATCCTTATTCTATTAACTTTTTTCTATTTTTCTTTTCCTCTTTAAACTTTTCTGTTAAAAACCAAGGCACAAACACACACACGGACTTCGGCATAAGCAGGGTCAGGATCATCAGCATCTCCATCTTCCACTCCTCATCTTGTCCCACGGGAAGGTCTTCCGGGGCAAGAGCACACACGGAGCCACCACCTTCTGGATAGCAATGCCTTCCTCTGGAATATTCCTGAGCAACCTGAGATTTTCAATTAATTTTTTTTTAAAGAAATAGAAGTCCACTCTGAAATAATGACAAAATGTTAGTATATTAAATCAGCAAATCAGAAGCATAGCCACTTATTACCATTTTCTATATCATGACTTACCCGTAACAGTATGTGTTGTACAGCTGCTGAGTTTGTCTACATGAGCATCACCACAAACGAGGGAGCAGAGTGCTGTGCCACAACCCGAGGACGGAGGTAGGAGCTTTTCAGCTCCATTGTCATCTTGTGGAGCCTTCATCCATACATACAGATGAAAACGTCAGGGTTGCTCCAAGGCTGACAAAAGTTGAAACTGGCTGCCCCTGGGAGTGGGGAATTGCAGTAAAGGACTGGAGACTACCAGGTTTTGCCCCCAAGGATTATAGGACTACTTGAGTTGTGCTTTTGGGGAATGATAGCCCGGAGGTGACCTGACTCATACTAGGTGACAGCTCCGTGCCCTGAAGGTCTCTGTTCCTTTTTTTTTTTTTTTACACACTGCATATTGATTCACTGTACACAAATGGGGTGCATCTTTTTGTTTCTATGGTTGTGCACGATGTAGATTCACACCACTCGTGTAATCATGCATGTACGTAGGATGATGATGTCTGTCTCATTCCACCATTTTTCATACCCCCCTTTATTTCCCTCTACGCAATCTGAAGTTCCTCCATTCTTCTCTCACCCCCCACGCCCCCAAGGCTTCTGCTCTTAAGGGTCAGCCACAGAGTTCACAGGACCCTGCTGATTGCTCAGTTCTGAATGGTGTAGGGTCCCGGGATATGTCCATGGTGGCTCCATGTTGCCCTCTGCCCAATCAGGTCAGGTAGGTACCTTGAGGGCTCCCTAGGAGAAATCATGTTCATGGCCTTGAGAGTGGAACCACAAGGGGATAGTCATGTCATTAGGTGATGCAGCATCTGACTTTGTCTGAGATTCAGAGAAGGGATCAAGGGCAGAAGAGGGGTCAGTGAGTTATGCCAAGGATGGAGTCTTATAAGAATTCCTGGAGGAATAGAATCAGGGCCTGGAGCAGACCTCAGGTAGGCACTGGAGGCTTCATGAATGGAAGCCTGTGGAGAAGGAAGCCCACAGGACACTCTCCCACTGGTCTCCTTACATCTAGGCCAGGCCCTGGCACCATAGCATATAGTTGATATCTACCCTGATAGTAGAGGTACCCAAGTCTGGACATCCTCCATCACCAGCCAGGCCCTCTTCCCCACACAGAGAACATGCTCTCTGCTGACAGTCCCTTTCAGAAGTTTTCTTGGAAATGAAGTGAAATTGCAGAGGCCTTCAGAGAAGTGAGGGATCTAAAACAAGTCTGGTGGAACCTGATGGAAGGAAATAGAAATTCCCAGTTTGGGAACCTTTGAATGCAGTGACCTCGAAGCACATTGAATATTGATTATTTTTTTAGAGTGGAGATTGAACCCATGGAAGTTTAACCACTGAGCCACATCCCAAGCCCTGTTTTTAAGTTTTTATTTAGATACTGGGTCTCACTAAGTTGCTTAGTGCCTTGCTAAGTTGCCGAGGCTGGCCTTGGACTCACAATCCTCCTGCCTCAGCCTTCTGAGCTGCTGGGATTACAGGCATGCTCCACTGTGCCTGGCTTGAAAACTGATTTTTTAAAAATACTGTTTGGCTAGGGTTTTCATTTTTTATATCTTAAATTTGTTCTTACTTGTTTTAATTGAGGCATGATTTACATATATAGTTCACCTTTATCTATGGTTTCAGTTTTGAACCATAACCATGATTCAAAAATATTAAATTTCAGAAATAAAGAATCTGTAAGTTTTAAGTTGGGTACCATTCTGAGAGCATGATACAATCTCATGACATCTTACTATGTTCCACCCAGAACGTGAATCATCCCTTTGTATATTCCTACTGTACATGCTCTCTACCTTTTGGTCATTTCGTAGTCGTCTCATTTACCAGCCAGGTGGCCGACTATGGAAGTCTTTGTGTATAAGTAACACTTACTTTACTTAATAATGACACACCTGGGATGAGCTGTCTGACTACATATAGGATTTTCCTAGGAAGAAAAGTGCAGGTTCCCAGGTAAGCTTTTGTGAAAATCAAATTCCATGTCAATCATTTGATATTTGGGGTTCAGAATGCTTTTTCTTAGTTAAGCAGTCTAACCATAAATCAATTGTGAGCACACTGTATGGGTCTTTCAATCTGGTGACATTTCCGTTGATACCAATATACACTGGAGCTTTTAGTCATCTAACGAAAGAGACAAACATGGCGGTCATGTTCATAGATCCAGGTCTCTTCATAAGGGTCTCTTTGTCTCCCTGGGAGCCCACCTATCTTAGTATGACTATCCCACTATTGATAGTTTATTAAGTTCGCAAACAGTCCTACTTTCCTCTTGAAGGAAGGAAAGAAAGTGAGAAAAATTCTGTTTAGTGCTTAGAATGTGCTAGATGTGTGCTAGATTTTCTGTTTACATGCAAACAGCTCATTTTAATTCAACCCTATAAAACCAAGAGAAAAATGGAGGCAGAATAATTTAAGTTAAATGCTCAAAATCACAGTTCTAATAAGAGTGGAAGCAGCTTAAACATAGGAAATGGAGGTCCGAGAAGCCCCCTTCCCAAACACTGCCCTGTCCAGAGGCTGGTAGAGGCTGATAGCATTACTGAGCAGCCAGTGTCCAAATGCCAAGCCATCTGTGGAATCCTCACCAGCACCTGCTTCCATAGGCATCTATTCACAGTGCCATCACCAGGCGCAGGAGTCAAAGGAAAGGTGGGGCCACCCTCTGTCCTAGCCATCTCAGATGTGTCCAGCTGAAAGGCAGCCAAGATAGTGGCAAGGGGAGGGAGATCAGGATTAGAGAGGACGTGGGATAGGGGTGGGCATCCTGTGGAGTGGCCCTTTCTGGGAACTGCCAGCAGTGTTGGCCATGGTGTGAAGGTGTGGCCAACTCAGGAGGGCCTGACCCCATTGACCCAGTGACGTCAAGGAATCTCAAATTTGGTTGCTATTTTATTGTGTGTCCATATTTTGGGGTGGGGGTGACTTAATCACCTCAAATGCTGCAGACTGGTATGCCTTTGCTTCCTGGCTTGCACTAGGTGTCAGGCACATTTATTAACAGCAGTTCCCATTGCTAATGCTTGTTGAACTTATGTAACCATGGGTAGAGCAAGTGTGTCTCATGAAGTGACTTTACTTCTACTTTCCACTGTTCTGGGAGCCAGGCTTTTCTCTGTTCCTGTCCATCAGGCCCTATATCCACTCTGGGCACTTCTGGACAATGAGATGTCCTAGAGTTGTTTTAGTTCTCAATAAACAAGACCAGGCCGGTATTTGCCCATCCGTCTCAAGGCTGCATGACTAGCTTTCACCTGCTTCTTTGAAAGTGTGTTTCTTGGTCTGGCTCCCACATTAACAGGTCATGTCTCTTGTGTTTGGGTGGTGGAACTTACGTGCTAAAATCCTATCATGTCTTCCATGTACGGGCATGTGTGTAATCTTTCCTCCTCAGAAGACTCCCATTGACAAAGAGACCACTGCTGCCTCATTTTTTAGATGAGGAAACTGAGTTCCAGAGAGGTAACAGAACTTACCAGCTGGGAAAGACACCCCTCCAGGAAGTGGGAAGGCTGAGATTCAACCTCCAAAGGCTCTTGACACCTCCTGTGTGCTTTACAGAATTAGGAGCCCAGCCTTGGTATAGGAAGCAGAAGGGCACCCCAGGCAGAGAAAGGCTCCTGTGGCAAGACCCAGAGGTACAACCCAGGGCAATTTGTGAGCACCTGGACTGACTGCAATGCAGGAAGTTAGTAGGAAGACATGGTAGTGGGGGAGAGGGTGGGGAGAGTGGGCCTGTCCCACATATGAGGGGAGTTGGTTTGTTTTTGTTCTTTTTTTTTTTTTTTCACTACTGGAGGTTGAATTCGGGTCTTCCTTATGCTAGGCAAGGACTCTACATCCCTAGCCCTTTTTATTTTATTTAGAGACAAGTTCTAAGTTGCCCAGGCTGGCCTTGAACTTGCAATCATCCCATCTCAGCTTCCTGAGTAGCTAGGATTACAAGCATGCACCACTACTATGCCCACCACGGGCAGGGTATTAAACAAGAGAGTAATGTGATTGACTGGAGCATTAGACAATGATACAGGCTGCAGTGTGCTCAGCAGGTCTATAGGAAGTGGCCCCGAGGACAGGAAGACAGGACCTTAGGTAGAAGCTTATGGGATCAACGGCATCAATGGTATTTCCCATCCACTATCTGCAAAGAGTGTGAGGGAGACAAAATAGATCTGCTGCGAGCCATGGGTCATGGCCAGCAGTTCCTCTGTGTCTGGGCTCTGTGCTGTAGGCATCAGCTGACCACCTCCCTTCCACCCCTGCATGGTTGTAATTCCCAGAGTGTTTTAAGAACACAGCCTGAGAACATATATTCTTATCCATCCCCAGCCTCTAGATCACCAGTCTATCTGCTGCTGCCTGAGGCCCAGTTTCTAGAAGAAGCCTGTTTTGTCCCGGAGAGGGACACTACAAACTCGAGACCCCTCCCTCCTGCCTCCAGATGCCTTCAACCACCTGACAGGCAGAACTAGCTCCTCTTTTCATGGAAGACACCCAATGTCTGTAACATTAGTAGACAATCAGAGCATGGGCACTGCCAGACATTGGGAAGGAGAACCTCCCGGCGGCCTTGAGGCCCCAGACAATGGCAGCTTTGGCCATGATCTTAATGTCTGAAGATGGGAGTAAGTGATTTATTCACAGAAAAGACCCAAACTGGGTTAGGCCTGGACCAGGAGGCTGCTTTGGACTCCCCAACTGAGGCTGTTTGGGCCTCTGCTCTGACTGCTGAAATCATCTACAGCCTCAATGATTACTTAGCCAAGGATGGAGAAGGTATTGATCTAAGCTAATGGCTTGTAGGCAGGCAGAAAATGAAATTTATAATTGATATTGAATTAAATCAACTTACTGATTCCAGGCTTTTGGTGAGTGGGCTGCTACTCTGAACAGAAGTGGAAGCAGCAAGCACTGCAGGGTCCTGGGCCAGTGGCTCCCAGACAAGGGTCAGAGGAGGACGTAGAGGCTTCCACGGGGCTTGGCCTGGGGTAGTGAGAAACATTCACACTGCACTTCTCTGTTTACAAAGCCCTTGCAAGCTGTCCATGCAGATTTCATCCTCACCATGGTTAGGAAGTCAGCAGGATTCATATTTTGCTCCCTTTTTTAAGTGAAAAGCTGAGACTTCAAGAAGCACATGGACCTCAGGGCTCCCAATTCTGTGCTCCCTCCCTGTCTTACATGCCCTCTCCACACTACCAAGCTAGGAAACGTTAAAAACTATAGTTCCATGTTTCTAGTCCTCCTATTTCTGTGTCTCTGATTTTAGGTACAGAATCAGCGGATCTCTTGCCCTTCACTTTAACATGCTGTGAAAATGGGCAATGGGCAGAAGAAATCCTATTGGCAGATTT
Source organism: Glaucomys volans (assembly GCA_020662805.1). Lineage (NCBI taxonomy): Eukaryota > Metazoa > Chordata > Mammalia > Rodentia > Sciuridae > Glaucomys > Glaucomys volans. Next base: position 172,038 of record JAJEJO010002146.1, read on the forward strand.
CTCCCACACCAAGAAGACCCATTACAAGGCTTGGGGTCTCTTGGATTGGATCTTTCCATCCTTGAACTTGAAGATTCTGTTCCTTCTCCCTTTCATTCACTCATTCATTCACAAGCATTATTTGAGACACTCTGTGCTACATTTGAGGGATTCAAATGTGAGGAAGGCACCCTCTCTGCCCCTGTGAAGCTCACAAATCAGTATGGCCCAGAGAGGCCCATGTCCAACCAGAGGTGTGGGCAAGGACCCCAGGCAGCATAAGGAGTGGAAGTCAGTCACTGTTTTGAGAACCTTCCAGAGGGGTCTTTGTACACAGGAAGCAACTGCACTGATGCTTCAAGAGTAAAGCAGGCCCATATGCTGGGCAAGATGGTCCAAGGAAGGAGAAAAGCAGACAGGTGCAGAAGTAGAGCATGAATGGCCCATGGGACTGCTGGTTGGTCTGGAGAGGATGCAGCATGTGGGTGACAGGGAGGTGAAGTGCAGCATCAGCTCACAAACGCCTTCCACGTCAAATCGACATCAGGCCCATGTTGCTGAGAGCTGAGGATGTGGTGAAAGTTGTTTCCAGCCTGGAAAAGGGACACGGTCTCTTCCAAGCAGTCCTAGCAAAAGGAACCCCAGCATGGGATGATGGGCACAATTTCAGCCTGTGACAGGAGTCAGAGGAGCCCTCACAATACACTCCTCAGAGGAAGGGTTGCCACGAGTCTGGTAGTGACTCAGTCTTTTCAAAGTCAGTTAAGCCTGCGAGCAGAGACAGGCCCTCATCTTCTCCTCCTCCATGTCTTCCTGTTCCCCTGCTAGACACGCCTTCTACCCCCTGGTTGTCAGGGCATGGCTTATTCCGTTCAGCCTCAGCCTCAGCTCTGGCCTCTCTGCCTCCGTCAGCTGCTGCTTCCATGCTTCCCTCTTCCTGTGTATGTGGCAGGGAGACAGCAGGCCCTAGTGTGTGCTTGTGTGCTCCTTCTTCAGCTCGGCTGCAGTGACACCACATGCTAGTGGCTCCTGCAGGTAGATACGCAGGGGTCCCATACACTCAAGCACGGGATAAATGAATGTCATGTGCCGTTGAAGCTGAGAGTCCATTCTGCACAGAAACGAAGAATAAACAGTCTGGGTGTCGCCCAGCCTCCCCCACCCCCTTGCCAAATACAGTCCGGCTGAGCCAAGAGGCAGCCCCAGGAAAGCCAACAAAAATAACCTTAAAGAACGTGATATTTTATATTGATTTTTAAGTCATTAAAGTAATCATTATGAAAAATTTCCGAACTTTTTAGGCTACCTTACCATATTTTAAAAATTAATATTTTCATTGATGAGTATATGGAGAGATCATGTGCCTCAAGCTCTCCAGGCACTGAAGAGAGACTCCTTAGGAGGGCCTGTTTGGTTTTCTAGACCTCTCAGATGGGGGACCTAGGGAAGAACAGATGGCCAAAGAGAGCCTAAGAACAATGCTAGGTAACAAGTTATAAAAAAAAAAAAAACAACTAAGTAGGGCCACTCAGGAGCCACCATGTAATAAATCATCTGATGCTTAAGGAGTATTCCCAGGACAGCATGGGACCCTGTCAGAGCCCCCTCGACCTTATCTGCAAATCGCATTAACTTTATGAAACCATCCCGCCGGGCCCCTCCAGAGTGCCCCTTCCATTACCTCACCCCTCTCTTCTCAATCAATCTTTCAGCCTCAATACTTACCCTTTAAATCAATTCAGCTCTGAGATCCATCTTGCTATTTCCCCAGCCCACTTTAAAATCCCATTGACTTTTATAAATCAATTGTTTCAGCTCTCCTGCAGCCACCGCTCCACGCTGCATACAGAGCTGCAGACGGACACACGTCTCTGCAGGCCCACTGCAGGCACCCAGCCCCATGAGCCTGGCCCAAAGGGGATATGCCAAAAGGCTGAGGCCACCTTAAGTCTATCTAAAAAGTCCTAGACACAGCCAAATGTGTTTGGTGAGACCTCCAAAGTTAGACCCTGAGATGAGATTCACATGCAGCAATTTATTCAAGAAGTGTGTGCAGGGTTCACCTGAAGATCGCAAGTTCAAGGACAGCCACAGCAAGGCTCTAAACAACTTAGTGAGACCCTGTCTCAAAAAATAAAAAACGTTGAGGATGTGGCTTGGTGGTAGAGCACCGCTGGGTTCAATCTCTAATGCAAAAAATAAATAAATAAATAAACCAAGGATGTGTGATTTTAATCCTAAGTACAGCCCCAGTGTTCCTCTATCTAGTGACATGCAATATCTCACAACCTCACCAATACATGATATTGTCCAAAACTTTACCTGTAAAGGATACACAGTATTGTATCTTATGATGACTGTAATTTGCATTTCCTGCAGATTGTTGGGAGTTGAGCATCCTGGCACATCTGTTGGTCATTTGTAGGTTCTCTTCTGTCCAGCACCTATTCACTTCTTTAATTTCTTCAACTCTGAGAAATGCAAGATCCCCACCTCCTTACTGGGGAAAGGGCCTGCATCCGTGATTGATCTGCTGGCCAGGGACCCAGTGCTGCATTGGCAACACCTGGATGTGCCCAGCTCTGTGCCCTCCTCTGGCATGACACAAAACTTCAGTACTTGAATTATTCATCCACACCAGGGTTTGGCCTATTGAGTGTGAGTTGACCTGTTTTCATTCTGGGCATCCCTGGCCGAGGGAAGATGTCCATCTTGCTGGCTCGAATGCCTTCCTTGGACTGGTGACTCTCCTCCTCTGTGGAGAGTCTTCTCAGAGCACTGAGGGGCAGCCCAGGATCCCTTCTGCTTTGTAAGAATTATAATGTTCCTAGTGACCAGGACCAGTCCTGGTTCGGCCACATCAGAACAATGTTGTGTGACCCTGAGAAAGCTGCTTCTGTCCTTCGAGTCTCAATTCTAATATCTGAGAAATCCAAGTTATTCTGGGGGATAAATTAAAGGACTTGTGTCACCCGCCTATCCCCACCTCTGGTAGCCACCGTCACTTATGCACATCCATCAACCGACCCCAGCCCTCTCTGCACTCCAGTCCTGTCTGCTTTTTCCCATCTCAACCATACCACCTCCCTCTCCCTCCAGCTGTCCCATGGAGGCCAGGCTAGAGCTAGCACAATGGGAACCAATTCTGCCAACACCCAGGCCTGGGAAAGCTCACAGCCCCAGTCTGGGCCAGGATGTCCCAGGTTTAGACAGCGGTCAGGTGTGGATATAGTCAGGACTGAGTACAGGCAGAACCATGGTGCATAGGTAGGCTGTCAAATGTCCAGCAGGGAGGGTCCCAGCTGGCCAGGTGCCCCAGCACAATGCAGTACCTCACCCACAGCCTTCTGTGCCTCCCTGTTTCCTGCCACAACTCAGGATAGTTTTTGCTGTCCTAGGCAAACCCCCCTCGCCCACCCCCAGCACACATATACACAGTGCCTGACCTCAGGCTCTGCCTCCTGGCACCTGCCAGAACGCTCCCTCTGGGGACTGCTTCCTCTCTGACGCCTCTCCCCACCCGCCCCACACAGAGCCTCAATCTTCACCAGTCAAAATACGTTTAAACACCTACAGGTCCTTTCCCTTCAGAGGCCTTCCTCCTCCTCACCCCTCCTTGCAGGGAACATTCTAGAAAGAATTTTCCATGCTTTTTTGCCGCACTCCCCCAGAGCACTTGTCTGGACTGTCTCTCTATGAGACAGTTCTTGCTTCACCCCTATGCCCAAGAAGCCAGGCCTTAATTCCTTTTCTTCCTCTCACAAGCCGTAGCCTTCTCTCCCAGTCCTCTCTGGGTTTTTCGCTCCATTCTTTCCCTGGTGGTTCTCCCATCTCTGGCTGCTTCTGCCGGTGTCTCTCAAAAGCTGCTCTCTCCCTTCCTGAGCTCTATTCCTCCTATGAGTTCTCAGAATTCTCCTCTCAGGCCCCTCTTTCTTACTCCCAGGCCTCCTGGGAGATATTATAGAGGCCAGAAGACTCAGGAAGGGTTAAGTATGCACACCCTGAGGTTAGGCAAACTCTGATTCCTAAACAGGCCACCTGCCTGGGTGTGGCCTCAAGCAACTGTCTCAGCCTTCACACCTGCACACTGGAAGTCATACCATTTGCTGTCAGGAATAAATGAAATTATTTCATTTAGGCTTGTGCATAACATGGAGTGTCTAAGCTCACAGCGAACAATAAATATAATACTATCATCATAATTATCATTCAACACTTATGGAGCACCTCCCTCCTGCACGTGGGCCCTGATCTGTAGCTGCCTCTCTCTATCCAGCATGCTCCCCTCTCATACACTGGGTCACATCCGACTTCCTCCAGGACGTGTCCTCCTGGATGTGGAAGAGATGATGAAAGCACAGTGTGTTCCAGTTGCACTTGTCTTTGCTCTGCTCCTCCTCCTCCTTGACATCTCCCTCCCTCTCTCTCTCTCTCTCTCTCTCTCTCTCTCTCACACACACACACACACACACACACACACACATAGGAGACACCCAGGGCTCCCCAGAAGGAGTCGGATCCCCGGTAGCTCCCTGCTGATCCACCCTCCTCCAACTCACTGCCCTCCCTGCTCCAAGCAGATGCTGGTCAGACATCTGTCATTTGATGAATTCAAAGAACCTCTGATGAGCTCCAGGCTTTCAGAAGTGAATACAGCACTCTTCTTGCAATACTCTGTCCCAGAGGCTTTAGTCTGGGGGAGAGGTAGATATATGTGTGAACCATGATATTATGCAGTAGGCTATTATTCACATGATTTTAAAGGTGAAGCAAAAAGAAAGAGGTGAATTTCTGTGGAGTGTCTGGGGAGGATGGCATGCAATGCTCCACTTCCCAAACAGAGGGTCGGAGTCTGACAGCAAAGAGGAGTGGAACCAAAGGCCATTCCAATAGAGGGTGTCTGATGTGACCCAAGCCCAGAGCATGATTATATCAGCATCACCCAGGCTGCTTCAAAATTCAGGTTCTAAGTCCTTTCCCCCCAAATTCTGATGCAGCAGATGTGAAGAGAGTGTGACTCTCAGCACTGCAGGCACATATAATACACAGACACCTTGGCAGCTACTAACAGGTGGTCCAGGTGGGAGGTGTGTGGGCACATCGGATGGTGCTGTGCTACGAACTTACAGTGACTCCAGGTGGGGCAGGGCCGAGTTCCTCTGTGCGTAATAAATACGACTATTTTTGGAGTAAGCAGTCAGATTACTGGACCTGTGTTTAAGAACTGTGACAATTTCATGAAGGGGTTAAGTGTGTAGGCCCTGAAGTTAAGCAAACTGAGATTCCTGATCAGGCTGTGCCACCTGCCTGGGGCCTTGACAAACCATCTCAGTCTCTGCAAACATTGGTTTGCACATCTGTGAACAGAAGAAATACCACTTGTTGTCAGGAGTAAATGAAATAATTCATGCAGAGCATTTCCTTGGCAGCTCCGTAGCTCCTTAGGAGAATTCTGTGGAAGAGAGGTGAGAGTCAGGAAGTAGTCCAGGCGAGAGACGGTTATATTTCAATTGATTCAGTTAAAGGAAGAGAAAAGAAAGGAGAGTGAGAGTCTTCAGATCTGGAAATTAATCAAATAGAAGACTTGAAGGGGAGGGATTTGCAAGAACAACTCCATGCTGTCCAGACTGGTGGGGCTGAGGAAGGAGAGGCGGTTGCTTGTCTCCCCTCATCAATACATGCTTGTCAGCAAGAGGAGGTGACAGTGTCCACCTGACACACAACTGTGCCAAAGGATAGCAAATGCCATGCTCATTCCTTCCTCCCTGAAAACCAGAGCCCCATCTACCCTGAGGTAGGCCCACATTCTGGTCATCCCTCAAGAACTTCCCAGGTAGCCTTCCTCTGGTGACTCTGCAGAGGTCTGCACCTTCCTTTCAGTGTCTGTACCCTTTGCCTGTCTCATGTGACCTTGGACCTTGCATTCCTGCATGGTTGTGACTTATTTCCCCTGCCAGACTGGGGGATCCTTAAAGGAACATCAACTTAAGATCCTGCACTGCCCCTCGCAGACATCTACCAGTGTGAAATGAATGAATGAATGTTGTGCTTGTGAGTAGAACAGCCCTGACTTGGAGGAGGGCAAGGGCACCCCTCTCCCCCGGGGACACAAGCTTGCCCCGGGCCTGCTCCCCAGTCTTCTCAACTCTAATAGGTACTGGAGCTTTAGCATGTCAGAGCTGATTGACTTGAAGCCTGGTTTAAATATTTACAGAATTGAATCAAATAAATTGATTAAAGGAAGTACTGAGGACAGGAACAGTGGTTATTAATAAATCATAGCCATGATTATTTTCCTTTTGAGGAGTTCAGTCGGCCTGATAAGCAATATCTGTGTGATGCATCACCTGGGGAGAACCTTGTGCTGGTCTGGTCTCTGATGTGGAATCTGGAGCAAGAGCCTCCCTGGCAAACCGTGGGCCACAGGAAGTGGCTTCTCCTCCTGGAAGCCAGGGAGGAGCAGAGCACGGGTTTAGGTGCAGGACTGGCAGGCCCCTCAGGGCTGGCCACGTGTGCTGAAATAGAGACGGTGCAGCTGCGGACATAGAGCCCAGTTAGAGCTTCACCTCGTCCCCTTCCCCCAGTTAACAGGCTCCCTGATGCTTTCTTTCTCCTTCCTGTAACTCTCAGGAGGGCTGGTGCTCAGGGTTTGGGAATCAGGGCATAGAACATCTCCCTCTTTTCTTTGTCTTATCACATGAAGTCTCCTGCAGGCCAGTCATGTGGTCACCCATGCAGTCATTCTTGCACAAGTTGCTAGGCTCCTGCTCTCTGCCAGGCTCAGTGTCCATGGTTCTCTGTCCAGAAAGTTCAGCCTTCCTGCAACAGCCAACCCAAACATAGAGTCCCTCTGTAGACCTCACCCAGTCCTAAGGTGGAGGGGCTCAGTGGCACTCAGAAGAATCCTTCTGCACTGCTGAGTCCCTGAAATTTTTGAGTTTCTACTGTGCACCTGCCCTGCACAAAATGCTGTAGTGATGTGGGAAGAAGAGCAGGTGCACTTCTGGTGAAATGTGCCAGTTTCAGGCCCTATTATAGGAAAGTAGAACCAGGAAAGTGGCCCTAGAATGTTCCATGGTTCATTCCCCACAGAAGACTCCAGAGGTGGCTGCACAGACATTTGTGGAGGAACAGAGGGGTCTAAGTAGACCTTACAGATTCCCCAAGAAGAGGAAAATGAATTCAAGAATAGACAGTGGAGGCCTGAGCCAACCCACCCATAACCAGAGAATCCTCACTTGCAGAAGCACTGCTGCCTGCCAGGTCTCAAGTTAGAAATCTCGAGCAATTAAAAAGACAAAGGCCCAAGCACTGGTGATTTAATTTTACTATCAATTCTTAACCACTAAAAGAATTTGGGACATGAGCAAATTGAGACCCAAAGAAGAAAATTCAGTTACTACAGGGACACACCTGTCCTCTCTCCCCTCAATGTTCTGCCAGACTGCACCAGAATACTGGGGTAGTGATAAGCCTCTTCTCACCATGGGCATCATTCCCAAGGCCCCTGAGCTTGAGAGTTCCCAGCTCTGGAAAGGGATTAGCAAGTGTCTATTGGATGCAGGCCTGCTCCTACCCGTTGCTAGCTGGAGACAGGGTGTAAGGTCAGATAAGGGGGCAGCCCTGGGAGCAGAAAAGCCTCTTCTGAGGCCTGATGTTTTTGGGTCTCATCGGGCACAACCCTTACCTGCCTCATCAGCAGTCCAGCCCAGCCTCACCCAGGCAAAGTGTGTCTTCCAAGTCTGTGTCCTCCCTAGCAAGGATGCTGAGCTTCAGGACAGAGATGCTGGGCAAGGTGCTAGGATGCCTGGAAACGAAAGGGCAGCCTTTCCAGGACTGCAAGAAGATCCATCCTTTCTGCCCAGCATCAGGAAGCAAATTCTTCATGTCTCCCACATCATTTCACTGTCATAACCATCATCACTATAGTAACTAGTCACTAGGTCCCTCAGACACGCCAAGCACTCTGCCAGTTGTGGCTGTCCCCTCCTCCAGCTCGCCCTGCTGGGTGAGGTGTCGTCATCTTAAATGGGCACAATTTGCTGATCTGCAGGCCAAGACCCAGAGTTCACAGAGCTGGCGGTGATCCAAACACAAACTTTGTCAAAAACTTGTATTTCTTCAATTTGTCCCCATTGTATCTTTAAATAATTAACAGAAAGAAGGTAAATGCTCACTCAGCAATGTTGAATTTTTTGGTAACATGTGGTGGAGCATCAGATTACATGCAGGGAGCATAAACAGCTATTAGGACTCAGGAGGATGTACATGATAATTCTGCATCAAGAAGCATGGGGACCGGGCCCAGCAGCAAGGTGGGAACAAAAATGCCCATCATTCTGAAATGACGAACGTGTGAAGCTCAACCCTGGTGCAGGGTGCTGCTCGGCTTCAGAGGTGGAACTGTGCTCCTGGAAGGAGTAACCCCCACTGGACTCCTCCGACTTTCCCTCCCTTTAGTCTCTGGAAAACCCCACTGCCCTCGAGGACCACCAATCCCCTTCAGTGTGCAGGGATGCCCTCAGAGCTGGCACCCCCCACGTGGATACCAGAGGAAGAGGTGTGACTCTCATTAATCCTGCTGCCGTCAGTGTGCTGAACCCTCCAGAGCAGAGGTTTATGGGATGGGCTTGTCATTTTTTTGCTCACGTAAGTGTGGTAGATTCAAGATGGTATCCCAGGCTGTAAGATGGCAGACGAAACCGGGAACCACCAGGTTTATGGTATCCTAAGACGAGAGCTGGCTGTCATGTTATATTTATTGCCATGTTGAGATTCGGATCATTAAGGGTAACTCCATGTATCCTGTGATGTTTAACTACCATGATGTATGTCCATCCCCTGCCCCACAGCGATGAGAACCACACATACAGATCGGATGAGATTCCATTTCCTGCTTGCCTACCCCTCAGGCTAGAGGGGCAGAAAGACGACCCTATAGATGATTCCCAGCCACAGGCCATGTGTCCTGTAGAGGAGGGAATGACTGTCTGGAAAAGATTCATGAGGAAGATTCACAGCAGAGGTGCTGTTTGAGTTGGATCTTGAAGGTTGAGTATGAGCTCACCATGTAGCCAAAGGCAGGGATTTAATGGGAGAGGGATGGCAGAAAAATCCAGGGCAGTGAGAAAGGGTAGGTGGAAGGTAGGCCAGGCTTAGGGATTTGTGGTCACTAGTATAGTGGGAGGAGCTTATATACACATGCACATGTGTACACACACACACACACACACACACACACGGAATACAGTGCATAAACTGTGAGTCGCAGGGACCATGTGTTCCTATCAGAAGTGAACTACGGATTGTAGTTATGATTACATTTGGACTCAGAATTGTTCCTCCAAAGTCCAGTATGTCCTCTCCTAGTAAACACCGAAGTAATATCCTTGCTTCTGGCCAAGAAAAGAAGAGTTTTCCCCAAGGACCAAGGGAAGGGGAGGGGAAGTAGAAACAGGGAGAGGTGAGGATGGAGGAGACAAAAATCTGAATTCATCACTGTGATGGGCAGTACCAGCCCTGCAGAGTGCTGTTCAGTGAGGTCAGCTGCAGAGAAAAAGGGATTGCAGGCACCCAGAAGGCTGTGACATAGTAGTCATTTCCCCCTAGCTCTGCAAGGAAGCCACCATCAAACCACAACAAATTGCTGAAACAGAGGTCCCACCATCCAGGCCCACCCTGCAAGATGGTCCCAGGGAAGCAGCAGAGTGACTTTGTGGAATCTGGGCAGTGGTCCTCAAGCCTGATACCCCCAGAGGAAGGGGTTTCAAGCAGAAACCAGGGAAGGGTCTGTATGGGACCAGCTCCCACTGCCCCTGAGTAACAGAAACCTGGCTAGAATGTAAGCTCCAGGAGAACCAGATTTTTATCTTTTTTATTTCACCACTTTATCCTCAGTTACCAGAACAGATCTTGGCACAGAGTCTGCACTTCATAAATAGTGACTAAATGAAAAAAATGAGTTAGTCATTGAATGAATGGATGAGTGGACTGATAGATGGATGCATGGATACATGGATGGAGGTTTGGATGAAGAAACCTGGAGAAATGGAGAATCCAGGTTTCCAGGAACAGAGCAAAAGTGAATCAGGCAGGCAGGCTGTCCATCTATCCCAGACGGGTAAGTTTGGGCTGCTGCTGCTGCTGCTGAAGTCTTCTAGCCTATGCCCCAATTCCCAACAGGGAATTGGGCCTGCAATGCTCATGTTCAACTGTTCTGGGCGTGCAAGCCTTAGCCCCAGATCAGCTGGGATACTGGGATGTGGTGAGTACTGACCAGAGGCATACCAGACTCCATACTCACTGTGTGTGTTCTTGACCTCCAGCCCGCTCCAAGAGCCTGGTGATGGGGGAGCAGAGCCGGAGCCCAGGACGGCCACCGGGGCCCTGCAGGCTGGGCCCTGTGCTGAAGGCAGGCTGGCTGAGGAAGCAGAGAAGCATCATGAAGAACTGGCAACAGCGCTGGTTTGTGCTGCGTGGGGATCAGCTTTTCTACTACAAAGACAAAGATGAGACCAAGCCCCAGGTGAGAAGTGCATGTCCATTTTCCATGGATAACACACTGGAGGGATGATAAGCTCTGCCCAGGAGAGGGGAAGGCAGAGATCTTTTCAGGCTTCCACCCCTCAGCACCCAAGTTTTATTCTTACCTTCCATGTTCACAGCCTGGCTTACTGAAATACACCCACAACTTTGCAATAACAATGGTTCCATGTCATGCTGACAGACAACATCCCTGTCCAGCTTAAGAAAATACTCTTTCCACGTTCTTTTCATCCCCTTGGTGCTTCCAAGGATGCACATGCAAACATTTTGTTACTCCTAGCATCCTGGGAATGGGTACCAGACAAACCTAACTTCAAACTAGAACCTGGCTCATAGGCATCTTTTTCCCACCAGCATTGTAAGACCTGCCTCAGGTGCTTAAACTGTTTTTCCACCCAAATAGCACTGGATTCGCCCATTCTGACCAGCGAGTAGCTTCTGCTGCCATGAGTGGCCTTGTCACAGCTGGACCTTGCAAACATTGTGATGCAATTATCTGCTTATCATCATCCAAGGCACTAGGCTTGCAGGATGTTGCAATCTAATCTTTGGGATGGCCACGGTTGGCTCTTTATATCCATGGGTTCTGCATCCATGGATTCAACCACTGTCAATCAAAAATATTCAGAGAAAAATTGCATCTCTATTAAACATATACAGAATTTTTTGTCATCATTCTGGAAATAAGACAGTATAAGAACTATGTACATAGCATTACTTTGTACCATATTATAAGCAATCAGGAAAAGATTTAAAGTATATGGGATGATGTGCCTAGGTTACATGCTATTATTATCATTTTATATAAGGGACTTGAGCATCTGTGGACTTTAGTATCCAATGGGCAGAGAGTGTGAAAGTCCTAGAACCAATCTTGTGTAGATATCAAGGGATAGCTGCTATATCTTGTGGGAAAAAATGGGAAGAGATATTAAAGGGCTTTTTCCAAATGATGCTCTTCATCAGGGATCCAAATTGGAAAGAGTCATCAGATCCCCTTGTTCAGAGTCACAGAGTCTTGGTGGGTAGGAGCCCTGTGTACATCTAAGCAGTTCCCATGGTGTATGGGTGTGGGCCAAGAGGGTCTTCTGTGATAGGCAAGATGTGAGGAGATACCTGGGCACAGCATGAAATAATATCAAGTTCACAGTGAGAAATGACTCACATTTCACACTTTTATCAATTCTGGATGAAGTGCCAATTAGGTGTGAGCATATTTTTTCCACTTTCCCAAGGTTTTTTGCCGTCCTTCCTTTAAAGGAAATATGGGGGCCAGGGTGGGAGGGAGCAGGCCTTGTCTCACAACCTTCAATGGCAGCAGGAATCAGCTGTAAGTTAACGATTCTCGTCCTTCACTGTATTTATTTTAATGGTTACCTCTGCTTAAGGGAAGAAAGTCTAGATTCTATTCATAATAGAAATAGAAACATATCCACATTAAAAACAGAAAGTGTTGCATAGCAAAGTGAATGAAATTAATGCCACTGAACTAAACTTAAAAATGGTTAGTTTAGGGGCTGGGGTTGTAACTCAATAGAACAGCACACGCCTTGCATGCACAAGGCCCTGGGTTTTATTCCCAGCACAATCAAGGAAAAAACATTAGCACAATAAGTTTTATGTTATGTGGATTTTACCACAATAAGAGTAAATTTAAAATGAAATTGCATAAGGAAAACCTTCACATGAATAATACCACAAATGAAAAATGAGTAAGACAAAATTCATGAGAGTAGACATAAACTAAAATTAAGAATAAAGTTAAGGGGATCTAAACAAGATCAGGAAGAAAAACAACATCCAGAGAAGTTTAGTGAAACTGATAGGAACTTTGAAGTCAGATTGATTTAAATTCATTCTGAAGTAGATAGAGCATGCCAGCTATATGACTTGGGACAGTCAATTTTTATTTTTTTAACTTTTGGTTTTATTTGTAAATAAGAACATTATCTGCAGCACAGAGATGTGCTAGGAATTAAATTGCATAACATATACATAACCAGGAGCAAATTTAGCACACTGCGTTATTAAATCTGAGCTCACATGCCCTCCAACTCCGCCTCTGTACCCCACCTCCCAGGCTGGGCACTGTGCCTCTGGTCATACACCACCATTGTCTTTCTAGCCTTGTTAACCCTTCAATGGTGCCTTGGCTTTCCACAGTAATAACTGATCAAAACTGCCAAGATCCCCAGGTTTTCAGAGGCATGCCTGAGGATCCTAGGGTCATCCCCTCCATTCTCACCCACAGCACTGCCTCCAGGGAGCACTGCATTGTGACATTGGGTTAAACCAGATGCTGATGATCCTGAGGTTACTGAGACCACACATGGAAGGAGATTCCATTGTCACAGGCTTCCCCACACATTCTTCATCTATCAGCCTGAGGTGACCCCTGCCTTTCCCATCAGCTAGCTCCATCAGGCACCTCCATCTTCCAGAATTCCCCAGATGGACATTCTTCTTCACTTTCCACCTTTTCCACTCCTCAATGGCTTCTGTTAGAAGCAGCTAATAACATGGAGGCATTGCTATCCCCAGTCACTGGCCTGGATGCAAAGGCAACCCATGAACCCAACCCAGGGTGAACCAGGGCATTCACCTACAGGGAGCATGTTATATCTGTGAAAAGGAGTCAGCATCTCCCAAAGAATACCAGTGTCGGCCCAGGGCTCCTCTTGTGGCCTCTCTGGGTCTAGCTGGCACTATCAAAGCCTCATGGGACCTTATAACTCTCTAACTACTCCTCCCCATCAAAGCCTGATTCCTACAACAGCCCCACTGCACAGGTTCCCAACCTGAAGGCATCTATAGGTTACTTTTGACTCATTTAGCTTACATAGTATGATCTCAAACTGCTGGCACAATAAGCCCACAAATTTCTATTTAATTGCATGAACTACATGTAATAGACTAATTCTCAATATCTGGTTCCTGGAAAAATATGCCCTGTTCACTTTTCCCAGTGACAGTGAGCCCTAGCAGTCAGCACCTACTGTCAGATGATCTGCACCGTCTGATGTAACTGCCAGGAAGAGGGATGTCCGGCCACCACTGATGCTAGCCAGATCTCAAAAGTCATGATAAGCATCGCTCTCGGCCCACATCCCAAGATCTCTTTTTAAAGCCTTTATCTTTTCCCTTTTCTCAGAGGCCAGAGGGTCAGCAGTGGACAGACAGCATAGAGATTTGGAAAATAGCTTACATGAACTCAGTTGGAAAGACTAGGTGTGGGAACTTTGCAGCAGAATCTGAAAGCACATTCTCATCCCTCAGCCTTCCCCAGAGCATGTCCCTGAGGGTTTCCAACAGACAGACCCTGCAGTTTGACAAATGAGGTATTCCAAGATTTTTCACCGTAGTGGATTCTGCTCAACTGTTTTCTCAAGTCATGAAAAATCCCACCACATATCTGGTTGATCCACCTGGTTCATTTTCACTGTTTGAGGACTCACTTTAGTTTTATTAATCTTTACTTGTAGGTTTCTTGGCTTTGAACAGAAATGAAATGGAATAGAAATAGAAAGCATAAATTTCAAAACATAAGACAGAAAAAAATGCAGTCAATTAAATGTGATCAATTTTTCCAGAGCTGGGTCTTCCTTGAAACTGAGGCAGCATTAATCCCGCCCCCACTTCAAGCCCTGATTTTTGTAGCATGCCAGAAAAATTTCAGACATGTCACTCAGAGTAACAGGCTTGAGTTTTTTAGAAAGTGTGGAAAAGAGGGAAAGGGGGCACTATCAAGGGAGAGTGTGGGTCCTCTCAGAGAGTAGAGGGATGCATGCTTCTCCTACCCTCCAGTTTTATTGGTGGTTCCAGGGAAGTTTCCAGAGAATTCTGCTTACATCCCCTTTTGACTTTTGATGGACAGCAGGATGACGTCAGACTTTCAAGTTCCCACTACCGTGACAACTCTAGGTCACTTTGGCCCATGCTGACTGGTTCTAATTGGAACCTGTTCTTTCACATTTTATGATCAGGAGAAATTATCCTTATCTCCCTGAATGCTGGGATCTGGTCTATGTAAGGATCCCAAAAGTCTGCTCACTCAGAGTAACCAGTGTTCCTCTTACTGGCATTTCAGGGCCACATTTCTCTTGCAGATAACAGCAGTTTTCTGAGGAATGTAACATCCTGTGGACTTAAGCCAGGCAGGGCTGCAGGTAAAGTGCTTTTCAAAAGTGAAAGCATGTGTGGATCAGCACAGTGGGCCCATTTTACAGAATTATTCTCTCCACCTCATGTTCCCATCATTCACATTGGTCTGTTCCTGATCAAACCCAGAAAACGGGGGAGAAAAGAAAAGAAAAGAGAGAGAGAGAGAGAAAGGTAAATAGAAAACAATAAATAAGATGGCAAGACTAGGCACAAGCATTTCAGCTGTCGTAATAAATGTGAATATATGATCTATCTATTTCTTTAAAAGCAGAAACTGAGAGAGAGATTGGGTCTAAAAAAGGAGAGACAAACAAGCTAAAACAAAAGAAAGAATGAAAAACAGTAAGTCAATAAATGTGAGCAAAAATAAAACAGATTAAGCAACATCAAAATAGGAGCCAAGATGATAATAACCAAGGGGACAAAGAAATACAGCTCATAATGGGGGTGACAACCTGCTGAGAAATGGAGCAGCCATGAACTTTTTATGCTCCTAATGACATAGCTTTGAACAATGTACAAAGAAACAAAGAATGCTCATTAATTTCTCTCTTTGGGGGAAGGAGTTTGTTTAGTTTGGGTTTTTTTGTTTATTCATTTCCGTTCTTCCTGGTGCTAGGGTTTCACACATGCTGAGCACTCTACCACTGAGCTGCATGCATCCCCAGCTCTTTCTCTCTTTTCCTTTCCAAAACAAATGCCTTCTTTCCAAAAAGGTAATCATAGAGACACCGTGACAATAGAACAAAAGAAAAAGAAATTATTAACAAATGATGCCCATGGAGGGTGTGCATGAGAGAGACAGCAAGATCTACACACATGGGAACAAAACACGCACACTTCATAATTCCTTCCTAGTTAATGAGAAAAAAAAATTTAATTCAAACTTCCAGTTAAGGATAACATTTTAAAAATTACATCAGAAGCCGGGTGTGGTGGCGCACACCTGTAATTCCAGCGACTCCGGAGGCTGAGGCAAGAGGATCACGAGTTCAAAACCAGCCTCAGCAACTTAGCGAGGCCCTAAGCAACTCAGTGAGACCCTGTCTCTAAATAAAATACAAAATAGGACTGGGGATGTGGCTCAGTGGCCAAGTGTCCCTGAGTTCAATCCCCGGTTCCAAAAAAAAAAGAAAAATTACTTCGGACTCTTCCACACCCCCAAATTCCACAGAAAAGCACGAAGGGATGTTTTTGAAAGTATGACACACCTAGACAGAAAGAACAGGAGGAGGGATGGACCTTTGAATGCTAGGAGCAGTTGGGCTGGACACAGCTGGTTAGCACCCTGAGAGAGCAGAGTCCCAAGCCAGCTGTTTGCTCTACAGAAAGGAGCTACCCAAAGACCCAGGAATTGGCAGGACCAAGGAGCTCTAGAAATAAGAGCCAAAGAGGAGCAAAGAAAAGAACACTAGTTGAAAGTTAAGTTTAATAAGCAATTAGAACAAACTTTTTTAATGCAAAAAAAAATTGGATCATGTATTGTGAACACCTAGTGCCAAGAGGTGACTGCCATCCCCCACCTACGCATAAGAATGGAGCTTCAGCTCTGAGAGAAATAAGAAAAGTTCTTCAGACTGAAAATACTAGGCCAGTTCCTAATGGGAGTTTCATATCAAAAAACAGGAGGATTGGGTAAAAGGTGGAAGTGCAGACCAGTTGCTAAGCCCCCAGTAGTCATCCCACATTTGGCTCCCAAGGTCTAGCAGCTGGGAAGTAGCCCTCAGGAAGGAAATCAGAATTTTTAGGACTTGCTTAATGAAATGACACAGGAAGACCCCCTCCATGTTCCCACCATGGAAACAGCTCCCTTCCCCCTCCTCATACACCCTGCAGTCAGCTCCTTGGGGAATTAAAGGGCTGGGTTACCAGACATTTAAGGAAAGAATCTCATATGAAAGAGAGAGGTAAAAACAGAAAGAAGAAGAACAAAAGCAAGTTGGAGGCAATAGAAACAAAGTGGGGGGGGGGGGGGGGTGTCTTTATTTAAAGCTGCATTTAACATCATCAGAGACAATAAAAATGGAAAGCCAGACAACAAACAATCCCTCTGGAAGCGAGGAATAAGATTTCAGAAATGAAAAAATGAACTAAAATAAATAGAATAAAATAAAATATTGGAAAAAAATGGGACACTCCCAGGAAGAAGAGAAAATGAACAAAGGGGAAAACAGGAGACACAACCCAACATCTGAATAGAAATAGTTCTAGAAAGGGAGAGGAGAGAAGGGAAGGGAAGGACATCCGAGAGAAATGCTGCAAATAAATTTTCCAGTGTGGGAGTCCAAACACTGAGTGCCAACTGATAAAACCAAAATGACTGAGGAGGTTCAGGCAGGTGGGTGGGGTGCGGGGAGGGGAGGGACAGACAGCTTGCTTCCTGGCTTCCATGCTGGCAGTTCCATAGATAATACCTAAAACTTTAAATCAAGGCATAACAAGAATGTTACCTAGAAATAAATGTCCAAGAAAAGGAAGAAAAAGAAAAAAAATTTAAAAACCTTGAAAGTGGTGGCCTATTCAAGCAAAGGTAGAAGAGGAAGAAACTGTTGTCTCAAAACACACCATGGAGAGCTATGTGATTCCTTAAATTATGTTTCATTATAACCTTAATTTTAAAAAATAAGTGAAATAAAACCTAAATAATTTATTTTGGGGATTCTGAAGATACAAAGAACACAATCGGAGCAAGCCAGGGGGTAGGCTGTGGGGAGAGCCTGGGCCTTGGGGTGGTGATAAGGATTTCTCACAGTGAGACCATATTTATTTAAATCTGGTTTTTTAAATATTTTAAAAATTTGAACTAGAAGCAGGGGGTGGGGCGGGGGAAGGGAATGAAACCAAAGAAGAAAGGCAGCAGAGCCCCAACCCTAGAGAGTGTTTCTTCAGATAAGTAAAAAGGGGATGGAGTGGGACCAGGCAAAGGGCTCTCCCTTCTAGCCAGGGCCACTGAGCCCTGGGACATATGGAAGGTGCTCAGAAGCTCTGTTCAAAATGAACCTAGGTGAAGATTTGGACCTATTTTCTCTTCTATTAGGTGCAGAGTCTCTGGTCTGATTTCTAGGTCCTTGATCCACTTTGAGTTGAGTTTTGTACAGATGGTGTGACTCTACTTTGTGTACAACCAGTGAAACAATAGCTGTACTCCATTTGTGTTCAATGAATCAATAAGTAAATAAAAAAAAAAAAAATGAACCTAGGGACAGGGTGCGAGGTCTATGGCCAGCGTGTCTCTGGCAGCTCAACCCAGTCGGTGGAGCATAGTGCTCACCCTATAGGCAGGAATGCAAGCTGCAGACCGGAAGCTGAAAGAGGAAGTGGGAAGCCCAGTGTGGAGGGATCTGGGTGCCACACCCAGAAGCTGGGTCTTCATCACAGACCCTGCTGGGGGCCTCTCTGAGGGTTGTGGAGCTAAGACTCAGCGTCGGAGCCCCAAGAAGAAGGTCATCCTGCCTGGAGGGGTCCAGGCCATTTAGACAGGGCTGTTGTCCTAACAGCTGTGAAAATCCCCACAGCGTTTGAGCAAGGAGGTGGAGGCCTTCCAAGGCCTTGGAAGAAGCAGGGACGAGATCCTATAAGATGGAGCTTTGAAGTCTTGGGTCTGCACCCAGTGAGACCGATGCAGCTGTAGGTTCCAGCAGAGGCAATTTAAAAATCACTTTGTGAGCTCGCTGGCTTTTTGTTGTTGCTTCCTGCCTCCACCTCCCTCCACCCCACCTCGACACACAGGAGAGTGATAGGAGGTTTAGCAGTAAGAAACAGTAAAAGATTGATTTACAGTTTGATTTAATTTAGAGTAAAAGCTTGGAATTGGGAGGAGGAAGACAAGATGGATGGGAAAACAGATGCACTACTGATAGTGAACATTAATACTGAACAATCAGAAATCTTTAAGAGCAAACCTCAGAGGAAGAAGGAGGGGCTGTCCGATCCCATAGTTCAAAGGTCACAGGGAACTACCTTTCAGCATGCAACCATTCTTCCCCTTGCCTAGTGGCATTTATCAAACGTGCACATTGTAAAAAGTGCTGCCGTGATCTGGTTCCTTGGGCACTTGTTTGGAGAAGATGCCTGGGTTATCTCAGTCTTTTGGATGAGGAATATGGAAGAGTGACCTCAAGCCTAGGTTTTGGGGTGCTCTGTGATAGCTCCTGAAGACCGCACACATTTTCGGTAAGACTCCTAGGAAGTGGCTCTGTGCTGTGCCATGCACATCTGGCCACAAAACCTTGAAACTGACTATGAGATACAAACCACCATGGTCATTATTTCAGCACTACCTGGGGGTTTCATTAAGACTTTCTTAGATGTCAGAGTCCATCTCCTGTTCACAGCTCATAGAACAGGCCACCCATCAGATGCCCTTCACTTCTAGACACTATAAACTCCATTTGGCTGTCAAACCTTGCTGTCCTTCCTTCATAAGTTGTAAGTTGTTACTCAACCCATTTGAGAGGGTCATTCCTATTATTGCTGTTTTGACATTGCCATTATAATTCTGTAACTATCTTGGTTTACTGTCTGTTCTCCATTCTAGATTGTAAACTTCATTCAGTCAGGGTCCTAGTCTGTCTTACCAGTTCTCTTTCCCATCACCTAGCACAGTGCCTGGACATAATTGATCCCAGTAATTTTTAAAATTTGTTCTAATTAGTTATACATGAATCCCAGTAATTTTTAATGCTTACATGATTAATTGAGTGAATGAATGAAATAATTAAACTTACAATGGAAAAATATTTGAATGAATGAAATAATTAACTTACAATGGAATAATATTTTATTGCTCTTATATATGCCTGAGGGTTGCCAAGCAATTTAGTGATAACATTCCCCTATTAGAATATAAGCTCCTCAAGGTAAGGATTTTGTCTTTTCTGTTTGCCTCTGTGTCTCAGTGTCTAGAACAGTGTTTGAGCACTGTACAATTTGCTCAATTGCTGAGCAAACATCCATTATTTCTTTTGAGTTTCATAGTAATCCTATGAGGGCAGGCCCAGTTAATTCCCATTGTACAGGTGGAGAAAGCGATTCTCAGAAAGGTGAATAGAAGCTTGACTATTATAATGGAATGAACATAATATCGGGAATCAGCATTCCTGGATTCAAGGCTAATTTATCATTTATACCACCTACTATAGACCTGGGCAGATCATTGAAGCTCTTCTTGCTCCTGCTTTTGGTGTGGTGCTCTGGACCTCCAGCTGTACTAAGCATTGGACCAATGGAAATCATGGTGATCTGTGTTGTTGTCAACGATGTCCAAACATTCAGAGACAAGATTTATATAATCTTTAGAATAGGCTCTGAAATAGAATACCTTCAAGAAGCGTGAGAATTCTAAAATTAAATGGTAAGAGCAGG
The DNA here is from genome assembly GCA_020662805.1 of Glaucomys volans. Classification (NCBI taxonomy): domain Eukaryota; kingdom Metazoa; phylum Chordata; class Mammalia; order Rodentia; family Sciuridae; genus Glaucomys; species Glaucomys volans. The sequence continues at coordinate 192,087 of JAJEJO010002146.1, forward strand.
TTGTAGATCCAGAAAGCAAGGATTGCCCAAACAGAGGGCTCCCTGAAACCAGTGCTGCAGGGCCCTGATTGCTCTTATGATTAGGAGTCTAGATCAGCAGGTGGCAGGTCTGCCCATGGACACCTGGTATCTGAACCTCAACTGGTCATTTTACTGAGTCCCACATGATAGGGAAAATGGCAGATTTCTGGACTTTGGCTTCACTGCTTAACAGTAGTAACTAGAGGAGATATTCTACTTTCTGAGCCTGTTTCCTCCTTATGAGAACAACCACATCTAACTTATAGAAATGCCATGAGAATAAGATTAAACACGTAGGAAATATCCTAGTGGTGGCTTTGGCCCTGGATGGAACTGTATCCAATAAAATTTTGGCGAATATCCAACTCCGTCAAATAGGGAAGGCCAGTGGCAGGCAGCATGCCTCTGATCTTGCCTCTGCCTTACTTAGTAAATTTAACTCTAAATAAAAGCCAGCTTTACACATGTTATAAACCAGGCTCTAACCGCTTTGCTATATTAACTTGTTCTAATTTTCACATCAAACCTACAAGCGGTGTGGTATATAGACTCCAAGGATGAACACTACCCATTCCTCTCCTCCCTATACTCATGCCCCTTCTCCCAAGTTGGTGGAACATATCTCCCTTCTTGTTGATGACAAGCTTCCTTTGTGACTAGCTAGCCAACAGAATGAGACAGAAGTGATGCTGTGCACATTCCAGGTTCAGCTCCTGAGAAGTAAGGTGTCTCTGCTTTTGCTCTGGGAAGCGTCAGCCATGCTGTATGGATGGTTAGGCAGATCACAGAATGATAATCAGGGAAAACGCGGAGCAAAGAGAGAGCCCACATTGTCCAGACAGAGAACTGAGGCCTTCTTGGACCTTCTAGTCCAGTCAACTGCCAGCTGAACTCAGCTTGGTGAGTGACTGCGGACCATGTCATGTGGAGCAGAACTGCCCCCCCTGAGCCCTGCCACAGAATCATGAGAAATAACAGATCGTTATTTTTCAAGCCACCAAATTTTGGGGTGGAAGGTTATGCAGAAATAGATGACTAGAACAACTTAGGAATGACTTTTATATCCACTGTCCAGATAAGGAAACTGAGGCATAGAGACATTAAGTGACTTGCCTGAGATCACATAAAGCGAGTATAGTAAGTGGTAGAGCCAAAATCCAAAACTAAACAGTTTGAGTCCAGAATTGATACACATAGTGAATTTACAGAGCTGGGAAGGACAGCATAGATGGAAATCAGCATTGAGATTCAAAGTAACCTTGAGGCTAGTATCATGGAAAGTTATTAAGAAAAAATGGTTCAAAAAATCATATTATTGACTGGGTGCAGTGACACATGCCTGTAATCCCAGGGACTCAGGAGGCTGAGGTGGGAGGATTAAGAGTTCAAAGCCAGCCTCAGCAAAAGTGAGGTGCTAAGCAACTCAGTGAGACCCTTTCTCTAAATAAAATACAAAATAGTCCGGGCGTGGTGGCGCACGCCTGTAATCCAAGTGACTTGGGAGGCTGATTCAGGAGGATCACGAGTTCAAAGCCAGCCTCAGCAACTTAGCGAGGCCCTAAGCAACTCAGTGAGACCCTGTCTCTAAATAAAATACAAAATAGGGCTGGGGATGTGACTCAGTAGTTGAGTGCCCCTGGATTCAATCCTCAGTATCCCAAAAAGAAGAAAAAAATCGTATTATTTCACAGAATGGAGAGATCTAGTTACAAACAGATCAAATGAAGAAGAGTTAGCAGTTTTAATTAGTTTAAAGCTCAACGAGAAGTGAACAGTGAAATTTGGTTGCCAGAAAAGCTACTGAGGACCTCAGGATATATTAAGAGAGAGCTAGAAATCAGAACAAGGAAGGGGAAACCCTACTGAACTCTGCCATGGTCAGACCAAGTCCTATTTGGAGACCATTTTTAATCCCCGAAGGATCACATTTTCAGCATGACAGGAACAGGGCGACCGGAATGGTGAGGGGCCTAAACTCCTATGCACAGGAGGAGCAACAGAATAAATCATCTGGAGAAGTGAAAACTTGGGAAGGGCATTGCATCCTCATATGAACCAGACTTGGATGAAAATGAACCAGCTCCCCCACATGTGAAGAAAGAACACTCTGTTCTCGTGGAGTATTCTATTGGGTGAGGAGACCTCCAGTCCCTGGTACTGGACAAGGGACAGTCAGCTGTTTGGCTAAGTGGCTCGGAGAAGAGTTGATCGTTGAGTGGGAAGTTGGCTAGAGTTGACCTGTAAGTGCTCTTCCAGTTGCAAAGCCAAGGGAGCAAGAGAAACTTTATAAAGCAGAGAAGAACAGAGGGACAAGGACTAGATTCAGCCAAACCACCATAGTTTTAAGATGTTCCATCTTGGATTAGGCAAAACTAAAACCAAAGAAGCAGATGAACTCTGGGGGTCTGAGCAGACTGGCAGCTTCACAGAATTTCTGTTCCTGATGCCTGGCATGGTCTCTGGGGGTTGTTTTGTGCAGAGCATCTGTAGTACTGGTTCCATGTTGGACTTAGCAAAGGTCTTTGTGGAGACAACAGTTGGCATCAATGGAGCTGCTGGATGTAGACCTTGATGCCACGGGGCCCTTGCAGCTGGTGGCTCCCAGGGGGCTCATTTGACTTAATAAATTTGGCTCTGACCTCCAGAGAAGCATGAAGAGCCTCATTTCACTTCCTCCTTCCTCTTTTCCACTTGCACATCTCTGTCCATGCCGCGGATGAACAAGCAAGTAATCACCTCCCCAGCTGCCACCACAGATCTTGGCCCAGCAAATTCCAGGCAATCTAGCTGAACTCAGAAGAAACAAGCACGAGCATGACAGGAAGAGGTGGAAGCATCCGTCACATAGCCCTCTCACAGACTCAGGATCACTCAGGCTGCTGAGCAAGTGTCCTCATCCCACAGTAGACATCACCTTGAGCTAATTGGGGGCTGCTGTTCACGCTGGCGTAAGCACCACAGAAGAAAAATTAAGCAATAGGTATTTTCTTATTTAAAATGCCCTCAGGGACAGCTTCAAATGCTTCTTTTGTGCAGAATCACTCAGTGGAATCATAAAAAGAGAGAGAGGTATCAATTATTTAGGGTCAAATATGAGAATTAGCCGCTTTTTCAAAGGGATGACTTTTACTTTTTATAGCTATTCAAGAACCGAAACTCCTCACTATTAAACAGATCAAAATGCAAATTCCTCCAACAAATGATTTTAAATCAAATAGAAATTTATCTAATAATTGTAAATAGCAGCAGCCAACTCATTTTAAAACAATTTTCAAACAGTATTTAGTTAAAAACCATTTTTATGCAAGTGACATGTCAGGAAAAAATATAAGATTGAAATAATCATCCAAAAATAGGTTTTGAAGTTTATCTTACACCATCCTCTGGTGGCTTGGAAAGGCACATCAGCAGTGCCCAGGGACAACTGTGATTAATAACTACATGACAGTATTCTGCCACTGTTCTAGAAGGAGGAAACAAGTTACTAAGAAGCCTAATGACACCTCGTGAGTAAATGAATCACAAGTCAGAAGTGTTGTGGCTGCCCTAGAATTCTTGTGCGCCCAGGGTGACACTACCTAAAAAACAGATCCTTACCTTGTAAAATTGACTTCTATGTCTCTTTCAGTGTCTCTGGTTGCTGGCATAAATGTAATGAACACCTCTCGGGGCTGCTAATTTAAGTTAGCATGGATATTAGCTTACAGTACTTAAGTATCGGCCACTTATAGTAGATCAATCCTTTAGCTTTCAATTGAACCCAGTAATTTACAGTAATAGCTAGAAGACTGATTAGTAAATTACAAGTTTTGTCAATTACTAGGCAGAAAAATGAATCAAATGACATTTGAGGCAGCATTGGAAACATTTTATCCATCATTTGGAGGAACATAACTTACTTTTCGTTGTAGTTTGGGCATCCTCACTCCTTAATGCATTGGTCAAATACTGAGCTACAGTTATTGGTATGAGAGAGGTAATTTGGGTGAGCTGGTGTCTGTCTGCTGCCTCTCCTGGGCTGCCAAGGACTGAGGATGAGGGGAATGTTTCCTGAGTGGACTGCAGTCTGTAATAAATGGAGGTGAAGTGTGCCTTCTTCAGCAAAATGCAGCATGTGCCCCTTGACAGCAATCAGCTCAGATCAACGGGCATAGCTGGCACAAGTCAATGCAAAAGTATCTACACCTGTTCTCAGCTAAATGGCAGAGTGGCCCCCTCTCAGAGGCACCATATACCCAGAGATTGGCACTAGCTGCATAGCCTCCCAGAAATAGAATGAAACTATTCCCAGTCAAGGCAGGGCCTCTCCCACTTCCAGGCAGGCTGCTGGACTCAGCATCAAATCCCAAAGGTATATTCTGAGCAAAAACAAACATCTGAGGGAGTGTGTTCCAAGACTTGGACTGGAGATGATGGTGTTCCCAGCCTGAGCCAGTAGCTTGTCCCCCAGGACAGTCTACTCATTTTAGGGGGAGAAGGCTGGAAACATGGCAGGGACAATGGCATGGGAGAGCAGGCCTGTGGTGTGGTGCTACAGATCCAGGCAATGGAGAGACCTAGTGTCCTCATGGGGACCAGGAACCTTGAGGAGAGGGACAAAGACCAGGTAGCACTAACTGCCAAGATCTCCCAATTCTGGAGGAACAGCAGAGCCTGTTCCAAATCCTCCAGGCTGGCTTTGAGGAGCAGAGGGCAGGGTAAGCATCAGTGAGGGGCAGAGATCAGCACCAACATCCACCTGACTCCTGGATCAGAGAAAATCCTAGACAGAGGTAGCTAGTAAAGATCCAGTCCCTATCAGAGAAGCTCAGAGTAGGTAGGTGCCTGCTGCTGATAACTTGTTCCCTTCTGAATCTGCCTCGACCATGATGTCAGAGGCAGCCCCAAATGCCATGGGTGGCCAGAGGAATTAGGCTTATTCCAGTTTACCAAATACCTCCATATGGAACACCAAGCATTTTGGGTAGGCAGAGGCCTACCATCTGGTCCAGTGAATCAAGGAAGAAGTGGGGGTCCTTTTCATGCTCCTGGGGCTGCCAATGGCAGATCCTTCACAGGCTGGAACAAGCATGGTGGTCACACCCCTCTTGGAAATGACCTAAATGACCTTATTGGACTTCTTCCAATAGTCCAGTCCAAAACGCCAGGCAGGTGAGATTACTATAGACCATTGTAGCTGAAGGCCAGACCATCTGCCATGCCTTGCTTAGCACTTCTGACCCTCAGAGCCAGACAGTTCCCCATAGGCCCATATCCTCAATTCCATATCACAGGTAGATGAGCTGGCCTTTTATTACTTTTTACTTTCTAACATCTAGTCAGAAGCAAAGGAAAAATCATTAGAGTAGCTCCCCTTTATCCATCAGAGATACATTCCAAAATCTGCAATGAAGACCTGAAACTGCAAAAAGTACCAAACCCTATATATATCAGGTATTTTCCTACACATATATATCTATGGTAAAGTTTAGTTTATAAATTAGGCATGGTAGGAGATTAACCACAACAACTGAAAAAATTGAATAATTGAAACAACATGCTATAATAAAAGTTTGCACTTTGGGGCCATTGTTAAGTAAAATAAAGGTACATAAACATAAGCACTGAGATCACAACAGTCAATCTAATAAGACAGCTACTCAGGAACTAAGGAGGGTAGGGCATTCAGCATATATAGTCTGGGCTATATGGTCTGAAACACAGCACGATGGGTTGAGATTTCATCAAGCTGTTCAGAGTGACATGCAGTTTGAAACTAATAAATTGTTTACTTCTGGAATTCTCCATTTAATCGGACTGTAGTTGGCCCAAAGTAACTAAAAGCACATAAAGTGAAACAGAGAATGCAAGAGACTATTACATTATTAAACAGCTTTACCAGCATAGAAATACTGTGTTTAAGAATGCTACAGGTTTCAGACGCGCGTGTGTGTGTGTGTACATGTGCACACAAACGTGCACGTGTGTATACGCAACAGCTCAAGATATTAATATTTATTTTCTTAAAATAACATCTAATTAATTAAAATAAGCAATGTTAAATGTTTTCCAAAATTCTACTGCTAAGCATAATTAATGTTTATTCCTCCTTGGAGAAACATCAGCTGTGAGTCAAGCGTGGGCCTCATCTGTCTCTGAGGCCTCCCAGGTTGACCCAGTGCAGGAGTAAGAAGAGAAGCTGGAGATCACGGGCAATTTTAAAGAAGCAGGCCTCAAAGTGATCCTGTCACTCCTGTCTAGTCCCACTGTCTGGAACCTCATCATGTCCCCAACCACAGGACACTTGGAAACAGCAGTGGAGATTTTGTTATGAAATAAGATGCACCTTTGCTTCTCCTCCCTTCTCCTGGGACAAGATAAACACTGGAGGACTTAAGAAATCCCAGACTAGCATCTGCTCAGCTGGTCACTTCAGCATTAGTTCCCGGCATCTCTGGGACACTATTCAGCTCCCCAACCTGGGCTGCCACTGAGGCCAGAACACTGAAACTAGTGAGCACTGGTGTGCACAGACTCTTCCCCACGTGACATGGCTTCTTATTCCTGTGAGCATAGGCACAGGCATTACAATGCTAAAATTAATGACAGGCTGAAGGGAAGAGGGTCTGGGACCACCAGTAACAGCCTCAACCACACAGCCAGTGGGATGAAGGAAGGGCCCCAGGAATGACTCAGGACAAATCAAGAGGAATGGTTCCGAGTGGAGTTTGGTTCAGGGTTCTGGCTTGCCATGCAACTAATTACAGAGCAAACCAGCACCCACCCAAGCAAGAAGGAGCCCTTACCGGGTGAGTGGGAGAAGCCATTAGCTCTGAGACCTGAGAGTTCTGAAGGACTCCACCAGGGCCCCAGTTTAGGGTATAAGCCCACCCCAGGTCCCAGACCCCCTGGCTCACCCATGGTTCCCAGCTAGAGTTTCATGGACTCAGAGGCTAGGCTGGGTGTCCCAGGAGGTAGTCCAAGTGGCTGGGGAGAACAGGAAGATGAAGATTGCTGGTGCTGCAGCCCCAAAATTCTTGCTTTCTAAAGAATGCCAAGTTATCCTCAACACACCGATTCTGGGGCACACCTCACATAGCCTAAGATTTTCTAGGGAACCCAGATGTAACCCTAAGACACAGTGGTGAAGCAGAGTGTTCCCAAGACCATGTCACTGACTGCAAACCATAGGCACAGATCATGGTCACTGAGGGCATTTAGAGTCCACATGGCAGCATCACTGGGAAATCTGCTGGGACAATCTTCAGGACAAAGTCATCAGCAGAGAAAAGACTGAACGAGTGTTTCATCTCCACTCCTTAGGGAGGGAAAGTGCTTCACCCAAGATCTCACTTGTCTCTGACCTTCACAGTGAGTTTCTTGACATCTGCATTTTGCTCATGGTTACAGACTTGTGTGATAAGGAACCCGGGGAGGATGCGTCCCCACTTGGCACTGGACTTCATTCTGATTTGTATTATTTATGTAAAATACGGAGAGGTTCCGTTCCTGGTTGGGTGTCAGACAGCTACAGCTTTTAAAGATGAATCTGAGGCCCCAGTTAGAATGACTAAAGATAAGGAACCTGAGTGATTGCTTTTTAAAATGTGTCTGCAATTTTCCAAGATGCTGCCCGGGGAGTATCTTATCATGTGTCTTCATAAGAAGCTTTTCAGAAGTTGTTTCTTTAGACAGTCTCCTTCTCGACAAGGTGAAAAATGAAGACATCCCAGAGAACCGCCCTTTGATGGGATTGGAGAGAGAGCTGAATTCAGTTTGCAGAGACCTCAGAACTATTGCCAACCCCAAAACTCAGGCCAGCAGGCCAAACTGCAAATATCCCAGGCCTTGCAGGAGGTCCTCAAGGATTGTCATCACAATCCTTGCCAGATGAAGGGTCTTGAGGGAGGGCCTTCCTGTCACCATACTGGTCCTGAAATCTGCCTCCTATCTTATTTCATGGCATATGCAATGGGATTATTGGGAGTTGGGGATATTCCTAGAAACAGACTAAATCAATAATGGAGTAACCAAAATAGGTTTTGGAATGATTATGATAAGTATTTATTCACATAGGCACCAAGCACTTATAAAACACAGACTCAGAGAATCCAGTGAGGTATGAAGGATTTGACCTTATAATTCACAAATCAATACTTAGTCTTGCCAGGCACTGAATCTGCGGTTATTAAGGCATTAACCCATGAAGTACTCAAGATACCCCCACATTACAGAAGAGGAAGCTGAGGCTTTCTCTCCTGGTTGCACAGGTTTTTGCTGTGGACACCCCCTGTGACCCCTGTCCCAGTCATAAACTTACACTAACATGGTCTCCATGGTGCATGGAGATGTCCTGGTTACTTACCACAGCCCAACACCCCTCCGGCCCTTCCACTTACTTAATTAATCCCATTGAATTCTCAGAGACCTGTAGGTTAGATGCCATTATCCCCATTTAACATGAAGGGAAACTGAGGCCAGGCCAAGCAAACTTGTCCCCACTCTCATTATCAATAAGCAATGAGGTCAGGATTGAAACCAGATGTGCATAAAACTGAAACCTCTGATGTTTCCATGCCAATCTCATCTCAAATTTCAAATGTAATCATTGCTAAAGTTCTGGGTGTGAGACATCTGACTACAGACTTCTGAGTAGAAATCTTCCTTGCTTTTGCAATTGTTAATCTCACTCCTTCCCCCATGGGCAGGGATGAGACTTCTGAACTATCTAGTACTCTGGGCGCTCTCATATATTGGAAATTCTTTGCAAAACAGTCATGGCAGCCTCCCCACATGGGTAAGGGCTCCCTACAGCTAAGAGCTTGTGCTCACTCTGGTCAGAGGACTTGAAGAGTAATTGCCACTTGATTTTAGTCCAGGGAAAGTTGAGAGGCCTGCCATGCTTAATGTTTGCATGGGACAGAGATCACACTCCATTGCTTGGAAATGATAGATGGATATTCGGGGTGCAGAAATGCTTAGCAGACCTGCATGGTCGCTGACATTTTAAGGTGGAGCATTCAGTAAGAGGATGATGATAGACAAATGCCAATAGCCATATTCAGATTTCAGCAGCATTCTACAAATTATCTGACTGCTTTTTTTTTTTCATTTTACTTTCATGTTATTTAAATTTTCTTATTTGGATGCAAACGTTACAGGGCAAACAATATCGGCCTCATCATTCCTTTCCTCCCAAAATAAAAGCTTTGTGTGTTATTTCTGAATACAGTTGACCCTCCATTACTGAGGGCTCTGTATCTGCAGATTCAACCACCACAGACCAAAAATATTTAAGAAAAAACTGTCTGAACTCAACACATACAGATTTTCTTGTTATTATTTTCTAAAATATTATATAACAACAATATATATAGCCTATACATTGTATTAGGCATTGTAAGTAATCTAGAGATGATTGAAAGTTTACGGGAAAGGAGGCTGGGGATGTAGCTGAGTGATAGTGTTTACACAGCATGCATGAGGCCCTGCGCTCAGATCTCCAGCATGCACAAAATAAAAAATAAGTCCTAAAGTCTAGGAAGATGTACATGTTATATGCAAATACTATGCCATTTTATATAAAGTACACAAACATCCTCAGATGTAGGAATGCATGTGGAGGGGGTCCTGAAACCAATACCCCAAGGATACTGAGGGAGGGCTACATTTACTTATAACTTGTGGGTTCTTGAGGGAGGGAAGTAACAGAAATTGGAATAGGATTGTACTAAAATTATTTTTCTGCCTATTTTATTTTTTACATAACAATTCATCTTAAAAACCTTTTTTTTTTTTTTAATCTCTTTTTGGTTTGGTTTTCCAAAAATTCTTTTAACTTCCCCCAGTGGCAGGGAAGTGAGTTCATCTTTTGTATTAGAAAAAAAAAATGCAACAAAGAACATCATTTCACATGTATTTTTTGTGCGTTTGTCTTGCCTTGGAACAAATTATTAAAACTCAACACTAAAAGGATATTTCACTTTGAAACTACAAAGTGTCTTTCAAAAAGGCTTTATAAAATATCTCATCAAAAGTGTATGAGAAAGCAGATTTCTGCATTCTTTCTTCAGTATTAGATATTGGTGATCCTTTTAAATTGAGAATCTTATGATGTTATCTCAATCCATTCAACCTGCTACAAAAATACCATAGCTGGGGTAATTTATAAATAACAGAAATACATTGATCACAGTTCTGGAGGTTGGAAAGTTGAAGACCAAAGTGCTAGTAGATTCAATGGCTGGTGTAGTCCCCATTTCTGGTTCTTAAATGGCTTCTTCCTGTGACCTCCTGAGTCAGAAGGGGCAGGGAGCTCCCTAAATCCTCTTTGTTAAGGGCATCAATCCCATTGGGGAGAGTGGAACACTCGTGACTTCATTGCTTCCCAAAGTCCCCACCTCTTAATACTATCACATTGGGTATTAGGTTCCAACATATGAATCCTGCAAAGAACCAATATTCAGACTATAGAACTTGATTATTGTGCGATTAATTTCCTCCACCTATTTTTCTATTGGATTTTTTATTTTAATAATACATTTTATTTAACCCAACATATCAAAATATTTTCATTTCAATGTATAATCAAAATAGAATTTTTAATGATATATTTTACATTCTTTTTTTATACTGTGTCTTTGAAATCTCCTTACAGTGTATCTTCATCTGCACCTTAAGTTTTTTCAAAACCACTTGGTCTGAGGACTGGGAGTGTAGCTAAGTCGTAGAGGGCTTGCCTAGCATGCCCCCAAGCCCTGGGTTAAAAAAAAAATACTAAAAAAACAAAACAACAACAACGAAATACTACTTGGTCTGTATTTAGAGTTAATAAAACTAATTTACATTTGAAGTAGATTCACATACCCATGTTGTTCCGTATACCCTCTGGTTGTCAGAATAATGGCCTCCCCAAAGATGTCCCTGTCCTAATCATTGGAGTAAGTGAATATTCTATATTCCACAGCAAGGAAGAATTAAGCCTGCAGATGGAATCAAGGTTGCTAACCAGGGACCAAACATAAAGAAACTTACCTGGATTATCCAGGTGGATCCAATGTAGTCATTTGAATTCCTTATAGTGGAAAAGGGAGGCAGAAGAATTCAGAGACAGAGAATGATTTGAAGATGTAAGACTGCTAGACTTGAAATGTCCAGGAGACAAAGACTGCAGGAAGCCTTTAGAAGTTGGAAAAAGTGGGGAAACTGAGGCTCCCCTCGAACCTCATGAAGGAACTCTTGATTGTAGCCAGAAGGCCCATTTCAGACTTCAGACCTCCATGACTGTAAGGAAATGAATTCGGGTTGTTTCAAGCCACTGAGTTTGTGGTAATCTATTAGGAAACTAGCACATTCACCTAAAAATTTTCTGGTAACTGAATCAAGTATCAATCTTCCTTTAAATCTGTATTGAGCCCAGTGCAGTGGCACACGCCTTAATCCCAGTGGCTCTGGAGGCTGAGGTAGGAGGATTGTGAGTTCAAAGTCAACCTCAGCAAAAGAAAGGCACTAAGCAACTCTAAATAAAATACAAAATAGAGCTGGGGATGTGGTTCAGTGGCCAACATCCCTGGGCAACTTAGTAAGACCCTGTCTCAAAATAAAAAATAAAAAGAGCTGGTGATGTATCTCAGTGGTAAAGCACCCCTGGGTTTAATCCCCAGTATTGGAAGAGAAAAAACAACTTTTTTTCATTTATTCTTATTGTTAACTAGGCATTCCATTGTATGAATATATCATAGTTTGCTTATCCATGTATGTGTTAGTGGCATTTGGGTTGCATCCAGTTTTTGGATTTTAAAAATAAAGTGCTACGAACATCCATGTACAAATTTCTGTATGGATTTCAGAAAGTGTATGTCTTTTGAATAAATATCTGGGAGGGAAATGGATGGATCATATGATAGGTGTACGTTCCACTTTTTAAGAAACTGATGAACTCTCTTCCAAAGTGCCATTTTACGTTCCCATCAACAGTGTATAAGAATTCTGGGTTCTCCACATCCACACTGGTAGGCATGACTGATATGCTCAGTCTTTCTGATTTTATCAATTTTAATAGACAAGTGATGGTGTCACATTGCGGTTTTAATTTGCATTTCTTTATTGACTAAGGATGATGTTGAAGATATTTTCATGAGTTTATTTCCATTCACCTAAATGATATGATCTTTTATCATTTCTTAAATGATAAATAACTGTTCTTATTTATCTTATATGATAAATAACTTATATGAAAATAACTTCAAATATTTTGCTGATTTTTCAATTGAAAATTGAATTATTTCCTTATTAGTGAATTTTGATAGTACAAATTTGAATTTTGGGCATAAGTCCTTTATGAGATATATAGGGAGATAGATATATGTGTATGATTTTCAAATATTTTTACAGTTTATAACTTGTCTTTTTATTCTCTTAAGAGTCTCTTTGAAAAGCAGAATTAATTTAAATAAATCAAATGTATTAATTAGTTCTCTTCTGAGTTGTGCTTTTGATATTCCAAGAAATCTTTGTAAAAATCAAAATCATAAAGGTTTTCTACCAGAATTTTTATAGTCTTAGATTTTACATTCAGGTGTATTATTCATTTTTAGAATATTTATTTTTGTATGATGTGAAGTATGGATCAGACTTCATTTACTTGGGCATGAATATGCATTTGGTCCACCACTGTTTGTTGAAAACAATGTCCTTTCTTCGTGGAATTGTCTTTACACTTTTGTTAAAAAGCAGTTGTTCATATATGCTTGAACGTATATGGTTGTATTTCTGAATCCTCTGTTCTGTTCCATTTATCTGTCTATCTTGATGCCAATGTCTCATTTTTATTTACTGTAGCTTTATAATATCTTCAAATCAAGTAGTGTTAGATCTCCAACCTTGTTATTCTGCTTCAAAGTTGTCTAGATATTCTAGGTCCTTTATATTTCTATGTGAATTTTAGAAATAGTTTATCAGTTTCTACAAAAATGCCTCTGGAATTTTGTTTGAAATTGCACTGAATGTATAGATCAACTTGGAAAGTATGGACAATTTAGCAATAGTAAGTCTTCTGACCATTGAACATAGTATACCTCCCCATTTGTTCAAATTTTCTTTCATTTCTCCAGTTATTTATATTTTTTAATACACAGGTCTTTAACATATTTATACATATTTTATATTTTAATGCAAGTACTAATGGCTTTTATTTTTTATTTCCAGTTGTTTATTGCTAATATATAGAAATATGATTTCATCTTCTGCATTTATCTTGTACCTTGCAGCCTTGATCAACTCATCTATTAGTTCTAGTAGCTTTCATCAGATTTTATACATGGACAATTATGTTCTCTATGGACATAGTTTTATTTTTTCCTTTCCAATCTGGGTCATTTCAATTTCTTTTTCTTGCGTTATTCCCACCTCTATGCCTATAACTGGGTATTAAACTCAGGGACACTCTACCACTGAGCTATATCACCAGCAATTTTTATATTTTATTTTGAGACAGGATCTCACTAAGTTACCAGGGCTGGCCTCAAACTTGAAGTCCTCCAGCCATAGCCTCCCAAACTATTGGGATTATAGGTGTCTTTTTCTCTATACCAATTAGGATGCCAGTACAATGTTTAATACATATGGTGAAAACAAATATCATCCTCTTGATCCTGGTCTTAGGGGAAAGTTTTTAGTCTTTCCCCATCAAATATGATATTAGATATTAGTTTTTCATAGATGACTCTTCTCAGGTTGAAAAGTTTTGTCTACTCCTAGTCTGTTGAGAGGTTTTATTGGGAATGGTTATTGAATTTTGTCAAATGTTTTTTTTTTGTATTTACAAGATGATTGTAACTTTTCTATTTTTCAGGTTACCAATATGATGAATTACATTGATTGATTTTGAATGTTAAATCAAACTGGAATTCCTGGGATAAGTCCCAGTTGGTTCCTTGATATTTTCCTTTTTATATATCATTGAACTAAATTTACTAACCTCTGTTGAGAACCTCGCTTGTGTGTTCATGGGAACGTTGGTCTCTAGTGTCCTTTTCTTGTAATGTTTTCTGTGATTTGATATCAGGTTAATGTTGTCCTCACAAATTTGAAAAGTGTGTCTTCTTCAGTTTCTCCAAGAGCTTGTATAGTATTTTGTCATCTGTTTCTTAAATGTTTGGTAGAATTTACCAGTTAAGCCATCTGAGCCTAGAATTCTCTTTGTAGAAGGTTTTTAGGTACAAATTTCTGTACTAGAAATAGGGCTATTTAGATATTTCTTCTTAAATGAGCTTGGTAGCTTGTTTCTTTTAAGGAGTTTGCCCACTTCGTCTAAGTTGACAAATTTACTAGTGTATTGCTCCTGTCTGCGTGGTGTGTGTGTGTGTGTGTGTGTGTGTGTGTGTGTGTGTGTTCCTGGGGATTGAACCTAGGACCTTGCGCATGCTAAGTACACGCTGTTTACTGATCTCTGGCCCCAGACCTGTAACACTGTTCTTATTGCTACCTTATTATTTTAACAGCTGAAGAATCTGTAGTGAATCATCTCTCTCAGTTCTGATATTGATGATGTATCTCCTCCCTTTTTTCCTAATTAGACTGACTAGAGGCTTATCAATTTTATTAATCTTAAAAAAATCAGCTTTTGATTGATTTCATTGATTTTCTCTGTTATTTTTCTATTTTTTTACTTATAGCCACTCTTATTTTTATTTTTCTTCCCTTCACTTACCTTGGGTTTAATTTTCTTAGCTGAGTTTCTGTAAGGGTGCTGGGGTCATTGATTTGAGGCCTTTCCTCTTTTCTACTATGAGCATTTAGTGCCATAATTACTCCTTTAGAGGCATCTTGCATATGTTTTCTGTGTTTTCATTTTTATTCATCTCAAAGTATTTTGTTTCTTTGTTATTTCTTCTTTGCTCCATGGGTTATTTACAGGTACATTCACTAGTTTCCAAATAATTGGTGATTTTCTAGAAATCTTTCCCTTATTGATTTCTAATTTAAATTTAACTTAATTTGTGATCAGAGAATGTATGTTGTATTTGAATTCTTTTATATTTATTGAGGTTTTTGATGGCCATCTTAGTAAAAATTCCAAGTGCATTTAAAAAGAATGGCAGTTTACTGGAGATTTAAGCCAGGGGGCACTTTGCTACTGAGTCACATCCCCAGCCCTTTTTATTTTCTGAGTCAGGATCTCACTAAGTGGCGAGGCTGGTCTGAAACCTGCGATCCTCCTGCCTCAGCCCCCAGAGTCTCTGGAATTAACGGCACGAACCACCGTGCCTGGATTTTCCTTCTTTTGGATTAATTGAACATTTAGTATTCCATTTTATCTCATTTGCTGACCTATCAGCTTCAACCTTCCTGTCCTACAGAAATTCTGTTAAAGAGTAAATGTTTACTGCTGTTTTGAACTACTAGGTTCTGCAGCCATGTGTTCCGTAGCGACCAACAACGCTTACAGAACCTGACAGGTCGGTTTTTTCAATTCTGAGCACCTTCACCAGCCCCTAAGGTTTGCACCACTCCTTTGGTTCCTCATTATGAGGTTTAGACAAATGAGATGGAATGAAGCCAATGTCTAGGATGCTTTCCTTTACTCTGCAGCATTTCTGCAGTTTGTACTTAATATGCTGTATAAATAGATTTTGAGTGAAGCTTCCAATTTGTTGCTATACATGAAATATCCTTTCTCCCAAAAGCCCTCGGCTGGGCATGTCCTATACATTTTCCAGAGGTTGGTTCTTTGAGTGAAGTTTCTGGAACTTGTGGTCAGAGGCTCTATCTGAAACCCACAGGTCTCCTTGGGGAGTTCAGGTGGGCACATTCACAAAAGTCATGGAGGGATCTATGTGGAGACAGCAATAGGCCTGGGGATAGAGCCCTGCTAGATTCAGACAGAATGGCATGTCCTTTGTCCATTAGTCTTTTATACCAATAGACTGCATCAGTGTGGGGCTAAAGATGAACTAAGTCAGCTACGGTCTCTAGGGATGAATTTAGATATGCAGGCTGAACAAATTCCCAAACAGAGCAAATGCTCATCAGCTCAGACAAAGTGGGAGGGGGAAGGGCCCAGACTCCATGGGAGCCTATCAGGTGCCTGGAGTTTACACACTTACATTCTGTATCCAGGGGTCCATCAGCAAATTATGCAGATCTAGTGCAAACCATATGCTTGGTCCCTTCTCAGAATGCAGATATTCAAGTCCTGACTGGCACTGTAGTAAGAAGGCCAACTGGTCCTTACAATTACTAACACTTGGGGCTTCTCAAAGAAATACCAAGACCTCTGAGAGGCTGGTAGCAGGTACTCACCCTTGTGACCTGTATGTGTCCAAGGCACAGAATTTTAGCCAAGACCCTGCTCTCCAGGCCACTGTGGCAGATAACAAATCATTTCATCCTCACGACTTCCTCAGGAAGGGGATACTATTGTTATCCCAGTCTTACAGGTGAGGGGAAGTGAGGTGTGGAGTAAGTTCATGAAAGAGGCACCAACCTTTGACTGCCTTCTCTCAGGGTCTCTAGAACAGTGGTTCTCAAAGTGTATTCCCCATAGCTAGCAGTACCAGAAAACTAGTTAGAAATGCAAATTTCTCCAGACCTATAGAATCAGAAACCCCAGGGTGGGGTCAGGTCCTAATCTGGTCAAACACTTTCAAGATTAGCAATTAAATCACACACAAACCTACAGTTAGATAAATTATAGTAAAAAAAAAATAAATAAATAAATTTTAAAAAAAGGTAGAAGTACTTAAAATGCATCCCTTCCTAATTTTCCTAATTGTTTGACTTCATTTACTATGTCCAGTGCTCTCAGGTTATTGAAGTCTGATGCAAACACTGTAGTGCGTCTTTTCCCAGTTTGGCCTCTGAAGCCATCATGAAAGCAGCCATGGAGGGGAGGGATGTATATCACAGAGGTCAGCAAGCACTACAAATGGTGGTGCTTTCTTCTTATTGTTAAACACCTCTACAACACCAGCTCCATTCTTTCAGATTCAACAAGCCCTAGGGTGGTTTAAGAAGCAAGCTCAAGGCTGAGTATTTCAGTTGGATGCTTTATACTGACTCCTTACGTGTCCTGTCATCACAGTCTGATAGGACATCCAATGTCCTATCACTTAAGGACAGAGCAGACTCTCTCTGCTACCCTGCCATCTGGCCTCACCTCAGTGCCTGAACCCCAGGAATCAAAGCCTAGCTTTGGACCTGGGAAAGGTGGGGGATCAGTGCAGCCGAAGCCTGTACTAAGAGCCCCTTGCAGTGGAGGAGACACATTGAGATTCATCTTGTGAGCAAGATGAGCAGTGGATCCCAAAGTTACAGCCTGACTTCTTGCAAGCCAGTGACTGCTGTCAGAAATGAGGGAAGCACAGTGGGAGAAATGGGGCGCCAGTATCAGCACGCTCACCCCACCCCACCACAGATCATGCCCCAGCTCTCTCCTGCCAACTGTGAGGCACAGGGGTCGGTTGCTTTGCCTCTCCCAACTCCATCTTCTAGTCTAGGAAGACGGCAGCAATAGCTCCTACAGCTGGTTTCTAGGTTAAACCCAATAATCCAGGCCAAGAATCAGAAATACAGAAACAGCTCCCTAAACAGAATCTATTTCTGCCTTTTACATTTAGCTGGAGTAGCAAGTAATGTCAATGTCAATATTGTTTCTCCCATTTTACGAATGACAGATATTAAGGCATCGGAAAGAAGACACATACCCAGAATTACAGAGAGTCAGTTACTGAAACAGCAAATACCCAAGATGCATCCCATTAGGCAATGATGGATCTCACCCACGCCCTCTAATGAGCATGTTCCCGCATCCTGAGGCTGCAGTCCTAATTTATTCCCAGTAGCTCCAGGTCCCTAGCAAGAAAGGAACTGTTAATTCAGTTACAATCATTACCAGCTGGTTCTCTGGTTTATTGCTATCATTTCTCTGTAGCGAGCATCTGTGGGTGGAGGCGTCCTTCTGACTTTACATTGCTTCAATGAGAAAAGGCATTTCCACTTGTGCTTGCAGCGTAAGATGCCAGCAGCCACGTGGGGGGCGCCAGTCACCCTGTTACAGCGGGATTTGCCCAGAAAAGTCCTGGCTCAGCTACAGGTAAATTGGTTAACCTCTCTGTGCCCATTTCCTTAACTGTGACACAGGAATAATAATAGTACTTTGTGTGGCTGTTGTGTATTTTAAATGAATTAGTACTTGCCCGGGAGAGGAGCTCTCTGTGAGCACACATGGGGTGGGGACTCTTGCTCAAAGTGGACAACTGCACCCCTCACCTGCACTTATACCTACACAGGGATGCTATTCCCCCACCTGGTGTGGAGCCCAAATACACAATAAGAGCAGAGATTTGTTTGGCAAACACACAGTTCTCACTGCGTGCCTGGCACTGCTCTTCAGTCTTCCCAAGTACTCATCTAATGCACTCAACAGCCCAACAAGAACTGTTTTTATTCCTGTTTGTTTCACAGGTAAGGAAACCGAGACACAGAGAAGTTAAGAAATTTACCAGTAGCGGAGTCAGGATTTGAACTCAGGCAGTTGGCTGCAGGAATTGATTTTAAAATGGGTTTCCTATGAAGAGACCCCAAAATGCATAGTCCAGCCCTTCACAGTTGAGTAAAACTGAATGTGAAAGAAATGAAGGAAGTCCTTGGCAGAGATCAAAGGCATGACTCCCAGGAGGGTGAAGGAGGCCCTGTCTAGCCTGAGGATGGGGCAAGGGAAGGTCAAGGGGTGGTTTTAACAACCCTCATCCCCTGGGTAGGATGCATGAAGCAGGAATCTGGCATATGAACACGCCTGAGAAGTGAGAGCTATTGTCCCATGGTGCATGTACTAGCCAGGTTCTCTACAGGAACAGAATCAACAGGAAGCATGATTATTAAAAAAAAGGATTTATTAGATTGATTTACACAACCAGAGGCTGGATAGTCCACAACGGCTGTCTGCAGGCTGGAGAGCTGGAGGAACCCGTAGCTGCACTGTCCAAGAGGTGGAAGCCCCAGAACAAGAGGGATCAACAGTGCTACCCTAGTCCCAGACCAAGGCTTCTGGAAACTCCCTGGAGAATCCCTGGCAGAGTCTGCACTGGACGAGTGAAGAAACCAGAGTCTGATATCCTCAGATGATCGATGTAGGCAGCAATCAAGAACAAAATCCTTTCAAGAACAGTCGAGCTTGCATCTGCATCAGCTTCCTTGTTCTTCCAACTTTTATTCCATCCAAGCCACCATCCTATTGGGTGGTGCAGTCCATGCTTAGGAAAGATCTCTATTTCAGTTCACTATCCCACATTTCAATCATTCCTCGACATGCCCTCATTGACACTCCCAGAGCCTCTTAATCAGCAGCATCTCTAATCCAATCAAGTTGACAATTCAAACTAACCATCACAGTACAGAACATAGAAACTGAGCTTCAGAGAAATTGGGTGCTTACCTGAGGCCACACAGCCTAGCAGTACAGGATAGGGACTCAGACCTGTCCCTCTATCCCTGGCATCTTTCAATCCCTTTGCCAGATTTCAGGATTAGAAAGCAAGGTGGAGCCTGCCTTCTCCAACATATGCAATTGGCCCTCCATAGCTTTGGATTGCACTTCCATAACTGAACCAACCACAGATACTCAGAAACAAACTGTGTACAGGCATTTTTTCTTGTCATCATTATCTAAACAATATAGCATTTATATTGTATTACATATGTTAAGTAATCAAGATGATTTGACATCTCCTGAAGGATGTGCATATGTTATATGCAAATACTGCACCATCTTATATAAGGGACTTGAGCATCTGTGGATGCAGGGATCATGGGGAGTCCTGGATACAGAGGGGCAACTATAACATGTGTACCAGACAGATGGCACTCTCTAGGTTGGGCTTCTTACATGGTAGCTAACTCCCATTTTACAGTTAAAAGAATGAGACCTTGGGTTGTGATGTTGCTCAGTGGAAGAGCACTCGCCTAGCTTGCACAAGGCCATGGGTTCCATCCCCAGAACCAAAAATTAAATGCATAAATAAAATCAGGATAAGCAGTGAAATCTCACTCTGCCAGGACATGGCAGAACTGGACACACCCAGATCTGTGATGCTGCCCCATGTCACCTCAGAGCCTAGCCCCGAATGCTGGCCTTCCTCTCCCTGATGCTCAATGCCTACACCACTGCAGGCCTAGAAAGACTACAGATAGGCCCATGGCAGGGGCAATGGTGAGAGCTCAGCCTTGCCTTTTCTTGCCTTATGCCAGGCTGTCTTGAAGACAGAGCTCCTCCACCTGTGGGAATAGGCAATAGTGCCCACCCCGCTCCACCTGGGAGCCCTATGCAGGAGCCCTCTCTGTGCCTGGTACCCTGTCATGGGGAGGAGGCACGCGCTTCTCTCTGGTACCCCATTTCCCTGCCAGGCCCTAGAGGACTTGGCTTCTACCCTCCTCTCTCAAGGGACCAAGATGACAACTTTCAGCCATTTCATGCTTCCTGTGTTTGTTTGTCTCCATTTTAGGGATTTATTTCTCTACAAGGGACCCAGGTGACTGAACTTCTTCCAGGCCCTGAGGACCCAGGGAAACACCTCTTTGAAATCAGCCCAGGTAGGAATCAGTACCCTTCCCTCTGTGCTGGACCCGATGGGGGTATCGCCGTGCCCCCTCCTGGGAAGCACAGATTCCCATGTGGCAGCACCTCATGGAAGTTCCGGTATTTTCTCCAAGCACAACTTGGAGATGGGGGTCTAATCTGGAGAACAGTGCACATTGGGGAGGAATTAGACAATCCACTAAGTTATCTGGATCATTAGCTTTGGGGCGAGAGGAAAATGTGTATTTTTAAATTCATGATAAATGCAAAGAAAAAAACCAGTCATCCTAGGGTGAAGGTTGAAAAAAAAGTAAGACTTGGAAATCCAGAGTCCAATGTAGTACAAATTCAGCAGGGTAAAATAAGACATCATGAATCCCAAAACAGAATTAGGACATATGTGAAGGAAGGGAAATAATTTAGATCAAAGAACTGCTGTCCTGTTACAAGTTTTAAAGCCATTCTTTAAAGCTCCAAGTTTTACAACGTGGTTTTTACTGAACTAAGTGAAGGATCTGGCAGGTGAGGCTATCTGTTTACAGCAAGGGGCAGTTTTGCAGTCAGGCAGGGTTTTATTTATCTTGGCTTCCTTCAGAAGCATAGCCTAAGACAAGGATTTGAGCAGTTTATTCTGATGGTAGTCCCCAAAAGCATGGGGAAGGGGACAGGGAAGGGAGGGAGACACTTGGGGTATGCTAAGGAGCAGACTGCTGCTTGTGCACCCCACTCAGTCTAGTGAGTCCTGAGATGGTGCAGAGTAGGCCTCAGAGTGTCTTGCCTGAGGAATGGGAGGCTGGGAACATACCAACCAACTCCTTCCCGTCATTGAGAGCTGCATCCTATAGATTTCATCCTGGCCCTGCTCCGTGCATGTACCAAACTACCTGCAGACGGAGAGGGCCTTCAGCAGCATTTGCAGATGCTTGAGGAAAGAGGCCACCAGCACGATGGGAAGAGTGAGTGTGTGGGGGTCTGGGCAGGAGACTAGGAAGCAGTGGTAAGCAATGGCCTTCCTGGGGCTCTCTGAGCCGGCAAGTCTACAGTCACAGAGCAGTGCAGCTTCCCCACCACTCTGATTAAATGATCTGCCTATGGGCTGTCTACTGAGGGGACGATCAGCCTCGGCTCAGGACAGTGAGCTGCAGCCCACCAGGAGTAAACCCAGGCCTGTCATATAAGATAACATATTCACAAGTCTCCAGGGATCAGGACGTGGATATCTTTGTGGGCCATTATTCTGCCTACACAATACTCAAAACACCCCTCTAAGGTAAGGGCTGTTTTGATAACCGTTTTACAAAATTGGACAGTGGAGATTAGGGAGAATAAGCCACTTGCCCAATGACATGCAACTGGATAATAGTGGAATGGGGCTTTGTTTTAGGCAGTTTTCTGTTGCTATAACTGAATTCTACAGCCTGGGTGACTTACAAAGAATAAAGGTATATTCAGCTCATAGTTCTAGAGACTGGAAGTCCAAGATCAAAGGCCACATATGGTGAGGTCCTTGCTATGGGGACTCTCTGCACAGTCCCATGGCAATGTAGGGCATCACATAGTGAAAGGGGTACAAAACAAGAGAACAGAGCCAAACTGACTTTTATAGCAGACCTATTCAACCACAGATGGCTCCATCCATTCATGGGAGCAGAGCCTTTAGGACCCAATCACCTCTAAACCCCCCATAATGGGGATTATAGTTCAACATGAGTTTTGGTGGGAGCATTCAAGCCATAGCAGGTTTGAACTCATGCCATCTGGCTTCCTAAGCTACATGCTGGAGTTTGACTCCAACATAGGCAGCTGACCCCCTGAGGCCTCCTACAGAATCTGATTCTTTCCTACCTGAGCTGGGCAGTCTGGGGACCTGGTTACAGGAAGGAATGACCCCAAACCCCTTTTTCCAAGCACAACAATGGTAGCTTGGTTGAGCACCAGATTCATGCAGGTGCCTAGAATTGCCCATCTCTACTCTCCTGTCTTTGGACATGTAGCCACTCCCGAAGGCCTTAGGGTAGAGGTAAGTGGCTGCTTAGGGATGGCAGAACAGGTGGTGGGCAGTGAGGGAAATTAGCCTGTGTGGAGTGCTGCCCATCCATCTAGAGCAAACACAATAGCCATACTTCCCAAGACCCTAGAGTGACTGTCCCCCTCACTCTTTAGGGGCTCTGGATTCTGGAGGCTTCCTATCAGCCTGGTTCAATGGGACTAGGGAGGCTGCACCCATGGCTAGTGCCTGGTTCTGACTGTATCTGGTGAAGCTCCCCTCCCTTCATGGCACATGAGGGTGTGGCAGCCCAGAAAAGTTAAGTGATCCTCCCAAAGTCAAACAGCTAGCTTGCAGGTAAGGGAGACTGGACCTTCCCTGGTCAGCCTGATGGGCTTTCTGTTACACAGTTCCACAGTGGCTCCAGCTATGGGCCTTGTTGGTACTAAAAATTGATGATGATGATGATGATGATGATGATGATGATGATGATGATGGAGTAACCCCATCTTCAATCACAGCAACATATAATCTCAGGAATCTCAAGAAGCCCACTTACCGATTACCCCTGACTTAGAGTGTTGCAGACTGAGAGTGACCTAAGGTGGGCAGGGCACAGTCTCAGCCCTTAAGAAATCAGGGGACATTTTCTTCCCAGCCCTCATCAAGATAAACAGCTTAGTTGCTATGAGAAGAATTACCTGGAGGCAGAGACAGGAAGTGTCATGAGCGGGTCATGCCATGGGTCTCCCTGCACAGAGCACAGCTACTCAGGAAATGTGCACAGGTCAAGATTAACCGTGGGCTGGGTGGGTAAGGGGCAGTCTGTGTAGGGGCCCATGGGACTGCTCTGACAACTCTGAGTGTGCCTGAGTGGTGGGCACTGGGTGTGGAGTACTAAAAGGAACAGAAAAAAACCTAATAGCCAAAGCCCAGCATTCAGGTCCAGGGCTGGGGGAATCAGTGTCAGAACAGGAAAAGGGAGGAAGGATTTGATCAACCCCATGAGACTCAGTTCTGGCAACTAAGCCAGGCAGGGGCATACCTCGATCCCTCACTCCCACCAAGTATCCCCCATCCCTTTAAAAGAAGGTAAAACTTGACAATTCTTGAAAATATGGCAGAACTCCAAGTATATGCATCAAACCAACTACATCCATTTTAAGCCATAGTTCTATTGCTCTCTTCAACTATGTAAAGTGATAGTTTCTCAAGATATAATTTAAAACATGAGTCAATATTTTAGAATAAAATTGACCAAATTATGTTGTGTGTGTGAATATGTACCAACAAACCCGTTAATATATATAATTATAATATACCAATAAAAAATGTTTATAAAGAGACAAAAATGTGAGGAAAAAATCATGCTGTTAGTGCCATCTAGTGGAGGGATCTGACAATTTCATGACTCACAGTGCAGTCCCTCCTGCCCACCATCAACCTTTCAGCCTGTCTACACCTGATTTCAAGTCATTTAAGAACCCACATGGCCAGCCACAGAGCAAGGCACTGGAGGAGTCACATGCGACTGTAGTTCCAATGAGGCTTCCCCTCTTTTCCGGATGGCTGTGGACCACAACTCCACCCTCCATGTCATCAATATATCAAGAGTGCAAAAAGACAGGAACAATCGCTTTGGGCAGAAGTGAGCATCCACTCCCTGAACCATGAGAACATGCAGCAATATCACTTATAAAGTTTAGGGAAACCTGAAAGAAGGGGTGACTGGCTTTTCGTCTCGCATGTGTACTTAGTTATATTCAGGATTTGAGAAAATCAAGTTGAACTGTGATAACAAATTGGCATATTGCCAAGCAGAGGGGAGGCCAGGCACATGCTTTGCCCTCAGCATTCAGTTCCCGAATGGAACCATTGGCCTGGAAGCTGATGGAGCTACAACTTGCAAGAATTCTCTAGATGTAGGGTAAAAAGGAAGATGCCACCACCTGCTGGGATTTGGGGCTGCAACACACAAAAGACTACCAGTACTTAGAGAAGTGGGTTGGGAGGGAACCCCCTGCAGCTAGGCCTTCTAGACCACCCACCCCGTCTCACCACATCATCAACCAGAGAAGATGTTTCACCCTTGCCCAGGTAAGCAAAGAGGTGTTTGTCTTTCCCCTCTGCCTCCTTCCCACCCCAGTATCCAGGTCCAGTCCAGGTAAAGACTGGAGAGCAATCCCTATCACACTCCATCACCGCTCTGTGCTCCAGAAAGATTTGAATGCATGTTAGTGAACAGTGCATGTTGAAAATCTAAATGGGACCGTTTTAATAAACTAAGAGTGACAGACACACTCTGGACCCTGAGTAAAAGCTCCAAGTGAGCTGCTACTCAATGGTGGAGAAATGTCAGGGAGAATATTGGGGAAAGAAAATAATTTCATGTCTATTCTTCAATGAGTTTAGTTCTTCATATTAGGTAGGTTAACTGCTATTGACAACCCTCAAATCATAGGATCTTGACCCAGTAGAATGTATTTGTCTTTTATATATAGTCAAAAGTGAATGCTCCTGTTTGGCAGGCTGCTGGTCTCCAAGCATCTTTCCATCTGGTGTCTTTGCCATCTGAAAGCTGTGGCTTGCAAGAATGTCTTGGTTATCTCCAAACTGGGCAGCCAACATGCCAGGGAGGTGGACTGGTCCAGACCAGGAGGTTGCTAATCATCTCCTCCAAGCCCATTGGACAGAACTAAGTCACATGACCTTACTTAAGTGCAAGTGATTCTGGGAAATGTAGTGCAGCTGTGCTCAGGAGGCCAACAAGATTGGTTTAATGAGCAGTCAGTAGTCCTGCCATATTGCTAAATGAGTTGGCTACCTAAGAGTCATGGAGACATGTTTCTATCCTCACAAAATTAAGAAGGTCAAGCACATGGACAGGAAATCAGACATTGACCCACAGAATGGGAAGTGCTAAGGAGAACATAAATATACAGATTGTATGTGCCCAGATAAAGAGACTCCAACACATGTGCGGATCATAAAGGACTTCCAGGGTAGAATGATAAGGACCCTGCTCCCCAAAGGTTAAGTAAGCAAATGAAAAAGAGGGGGTGGGGGAGCACGAGTACATCTCAGGCAGAAGCATTAGTGTGTGAGCGTGGTGAAGATGAGAACCATGTGAATCCAAGGAACAAAGAAAATGATTAATTGAATTTAAAGTTTTGGAAGCACCAGGGGGCTGAGCTCATTGCCAGAAGGGAAAGTGGTCTTCTGTGGTGGAGTAGGGCCATGGTTCCCAAACCTTAGCAAGCCTCAGAATCACCCAGAGGGCTTTTTGAAACACAATTTGCTGAGCTGATGGTGGGGCAGAGTTAGAAAGGTGGCCCTGGTGTAGAAACCAGGGGACTTAGGGTCTTCAGAGGGGGAATGAAGAGAAACTTATAAACGGAGTGAGTGAAGCCGGGCACGGTGGTGCATGCCTGTAATCCCAGCGGCTTGGGAGGCTGAGGCAGGAGGATCATGAGTTCAAAGCCAGCCTCAGCAACTTAGCAAGGCCCTACGCAACTCAGTGAGACCCTGTCTCTAAATAAAATACAAAAAACAGGACTGGGGATGTGGCTCAGTGGTGGAGCCCCCCAGTACAAAAAAAAAAAAAAAAAGGGAGTGAGTGAGAGGAGGTCTCAGAGGGTGGGGCAAAGAAAGCTATAACCAAAACTTTTAGAACATAATTATTAACATGGGGGATGAAGAGGGCAAGATAATGTGTGGAGATGTTGCTTTGTGCTTTGATCTTTCCACCTTTTCCCTTCCTGGTAGAATCAGGAAGCCAGACCTTAAACTCATTTGCCTCCATGGTAGGTGATGCCCTAGGTGTACCCTCTCCCCTGCCCCCAGATAATTATGATATGCAAGGGAAAGGGAGAGAGGCATTCCTTTAGACCAGCCACCCCACCCCTGGCACTGCCTCAGAAGGTGACAAATACCAGGAAGCTGGCCCCAAGCACTAGCACCCTGCCCCAGGCAGATATTCAAGCAAGGCAAAGGAATAAGAGTCCCAGGTGGCTGCAGGTGAAGGTACCAGATGACCACCAGGGACCAAGAACAGCCCCTCATCCTTTTCTAGGCCCCACCTAAGCCTGGTCACAAAAAAGGGGGCCCTTACCTTTCCCAATAGGGACCTGGTAGCGTGGGGCTCAGAGATGGAATTAACATGATTTCTTTGCACTCACGATGGTAGTTGCTGTGTTCCTGAGGTCGCAGACCACGATATGCAGAGGTGGCACAGGGCTGAGCACTTACCGGGTTCTTTCTGAGGTTAGAGACTGAGCACCACCACATTGATCCTTACTGCACTCCCAGGACTAACTTTTACTAACCCATTTACCAGATGAGGCATCTGTAACTCTGACAAACCCACTAACTTGCTAGGATCCCACAGCCAGTTGGCCATGGAGTGCAACTTAAGCAGCTCTAATCCTGGAGTCCTTCCCCTTGTCAGTGCTGGCTCCCTGGTGAGGCTTGAGGGAGCCAGGCCCCACGAAGGCTCTGGGACTCACGGGCTCTGCATGTTCTGCCCACCTGGGATTCTTCTCTACCAGGGCAGTTGCCTGGCAAACTCTGCCCTCTCTTCCCTTCAAAAGCTGTGACTCTTTTCAGACTTGGTCCTGCGGGCCTCCCAGGCCCTTGGGTTTCTTGGCAATGCCAGCATCTGGCCCCAAGTCAAGTTTAGGCCCCCCTCTGAACCTGCAAGGGGAAGAGGGCCAAGAAGTGGAGAGGCCTGCTATTACATTCTGGGTGAAAAGAGTTGCTGAGACCTTGGGACAGGACAGTCCCCGTGAAATGCTCATGGATTAAGTAATCTGGATCAAGTAATCAATAAAGCATCACAACTTATTTCTAATATCCCCCTTCTGGAATTAGTACAGTGCTGCCAAAGGGAGGTAGGTGGGTTGACCGCAGGATTCAGATAGAAGCCCTAAGTCTTTCTCAAAAGCAATGATTAGGCTGTCACGTCTCTTCCATTGCTGGACAGTCCCTAAGGGCTGGGAGCTAACTCCAGACAAGGGGAAATTGACCAGAAGGCTAGAAGGCCATAGGAGAATCAACAGGAAGCTGGAGAGCTGCCAGTGGAAGGGCCAGGAAGCAGGACTGCTCAGGGGTCCAGATGCCAGGAGTGACATGGGGGTCAATGCTTTGTGCTGGGAGGTTGAATCCTGCTGAGTCCCCAGTCTCACCCTACAGCACCCAGCATTGAGCTTGCAGCTGCCTGTCCTTATCCAACCTGTATTTTGAAGCTGATAGGAAGGCTGTTTTCTGCTATCACTAAGGCCTGACCTTGAAAGGGAGTCAGCATGCCCAAATTACTCTGTAGAAGTAGACTGATAGCGTGTGCCTGATGTGTCCAGAGCACCCCTGATTGCATTAGCTGCGGCCTGAATGGGAGGGATGTTGATATGGGCCTATCTCAGCACCTGGTACCAGTCAGCCTGCATCTCAGCCTTACCCTGTGCTGCCCCTGCTAAGTTTGCCTGCAGAGCACCGGACCAGGGTAATGACTAGAAATGAAATTAGTTGAGAAGTTCTCTAGTGATTCCCACCACCAAGAATAGGAGAATCAGAAGATTCGAGATTGTCTGCTTAACTTCCCGGCCTTGTGATCTGAACTCCTCTTGTCTTAAGCTCACGTCTCCCAGCTAAACATAAGACCAGGTGTGGAAAATTCCTCCTGGTGTCTCTGGAAAGAGCTGCCCTTCAGGAGGAGCCTTCACCTAATTCCTTGGGCCCAAATCACATTCAAGAGCAGCACTCTTCAATAGAAATAGAATGCAAGCCACATTTGTCATTCTAGATTTTCTAGTAAATAGCCACACTAACAAAAAGAAAACAAATGGTATCAATTTCAACAACATATTTATTAAACCCACTAGATCCCAAATATTATCATTTGAATGTGTAATTAAATATTAAACCCAGGGCCTCATGCCTGCTAAGCATGTACTCTACCATTGAGCTCCATCCCAGTGAAATATTTTGCTTTTTTTATATTTTTATTTTAAATCCAAAGAATATTTTGCACTTCGAGCATTTTTCAATTCAGGCACTAAATTTTCATTGGAAGCATCTGCTCTGTGTTGAGATTTCACATGAGGTGGAAAAAGTAGACTCATATATCCAAGTTACTCTGAATATATTTAAAGCTTTTTCAATAACTGAATTGAAATCAGCTTTTGAATATAAATATAAATGAAGTAAATTAAATTAAATATAAATGAAGTAAAATTTAATGTGGCCATCACACTAGCCACATTCAGAGCTCAGAGCCCTGTGTGTCTGGTGGCGCCATATTGGATAGCTCAGTGGCCAACCAGGAGGAATGAACATAGGACACTGCCTGGCATAGCCAGGTGCTCAACCACGAATGAGAGTTAGGAAGGGAAGGAAGAAAAAACAGCTCAGGGCACTGGCCTAGGTTTTAGAGTCAGACAGACCTAGATTCATGTTACAGTGCTGCCATTCACTAATTGAGAAGAGTCTGGACCAATGACTTTCAATTCTCTGCATTTCCTGCTGAGAGCAAAGCTCCAGCGTATGCTGCAGAGATGGCTCCCCAGGGTCTCCAGCTTGGAAGTGGGTCAGCAAGGCTGAAGGGCGTGCCCCCAAAGGGAATCCTGCAGAAAGCACACCTGGGCAGTCTACCAATATTTAGCCCTAAAGAAGCGCTGCTCCTTGCTCTTATAGGAAGAGTTCAGGGGTATAGACTACACAATTAGCTTATTTAAAAATTGGGGAGGGCTTGGAAAAGAGATACAGTTTGATTGGATAACTGTTAGGGAATTTTTTAAAGTGGCTCCATTCTGAGTACATGATTTCCTAAATTAAAATGTTCTCATATGCATGAAACTTAGTTACAGTAAACATGCCTGTGTGTATTACAGGTTCACCTTTGATAGAAAAGAAAACAAAACTTTCAATTGCAAATCAAGGTCATGGTTCCTACCAGGTAATTCAACTGCAGCCATCTCTTGACCAAGGCCAATCAGAAAGTACCTTTATCAAAAGGATGAAATCCCATCATTTGTGACAACATGGATGGAACTAGAGATCGTAATGTTAAGTGAAATAAGCTAGCACATTGAGACAAGCACTGCGTGTTCTCACTTATTTATGGAAGCTCAAACGTTGATCTCAAAGAAGTAGAGAATGTAATATTGGTTACCAGAGACTTGGAAGGGTGTTGGGGAGGGCTGTAGAGAGGATGGTTAGTGGGTACAAGGGTGAAATTGGATAAGAGGAGTAACTTCTGACATTCTAGAGTAGAGTAACTATGGTTGACAACAATTAATTGTGTATTTCAAAATAACTACAAGAGAGGTTTTGAATATTCCCAGAATAAAGAAGCAGTATACATTCGAGGGGATGGGTATGTCAATTACCTGGATCTAGTCATTTTACATTGTATAGAAGAATTAAAATCACACTTCACACTTCACCCCATAAGTATGTACAATTACTGGGCCCACTAAAATTATATTTTAAAATAATAATTTTAACTAAGCATGGTGGCCTACACCTATAATCCCAGGGAGTCAAGAGCCTGAGCCAGGAGGATTGCAAATCTGAGGCCAGCCTCAGTAACTTAGCAAGGCCCTAAGCAACTTAGACCTGTCTCAAATAATAATAATAATTATAATTTTAAAAATAAGATTAAAT
The DNA here is from genome assembly GCA_020662805.1 of Glaucomys volans. Classification (NCBI taxonomy): domain Eukaryota; kingdom Metazoa; phylum Chordata; class Mammalia; order Rodentia; family Sciuridae; genus Glaucomys; species Glaucomys volans. Next base: position 222,308 of record JAJEJO010002146.1, read on the forward strand.
AGTTGAAAAAATAAAAGAAAAAGAGAAAGTACTTTTAATTTCCCACCAAAGACTGCTGCCTGAGCCAGCCTGGACTCCTATGAGTGCAAGACTGTGTGACCTTCTGCCTTACTCCTAACCCCATGGGCTGGTCTGCTTGAGGGAGGCACTTCCATGGCATCTGGGGACTCTAGAGCATGTCCTCCCCTGCAGTGGACTAGGTCCATGGATCTGGACTCCAGGCTTATATACCTGCAACTTCAGCCTGTTGTTCAGTGCCTGGCCTGAAAGAAGAGCTCAGAAGAGATGCACCTGGCTAACTCTGAGCCCTAGGGTGTGGCTCTGTACATGAAGTATCAGGTAGAGGGGAATATGGCTGGTCATCAGGGGTCAGATCACCAAGGGTTTCATTGTTAGGCTCAGGCATTAGAGTGATGCACAATAGTAGGGTTCACTTTGACATAATGTTTCATTTATGGAATCTAATTTGCTCCACTTCAGTCCCCAGTACTTCCTCTTCCTTCCTGCCCCCCACCCCGCCCCACTTCCCCTTCCCCTTCCCCTTCCCCTTCCCCTACTCTACCTGGTCTTTCTTCTACTTATTCATTGTTTTTTAAATTGGTGCTTTATAAACATACAAAAAAGTGAAATTCACTGTAATATATTTATATATGTACATAGCATGATTTGATCAATTTCATTCCAAAGTTCCTTCCTTTTCCCATCCTTCCTCTCTCCCCCTCAGTCCCCTTCCTCTACTCCACTGATCTCCTTTCTATTTTCATGGGCTCCCCCACTGCTTTTTTCCTTTATTTTGCTCTAGCTTCCACATATGAGAAAAAACATTCACCCCTTGATTTTCTGAGTCTGGCTTATTTCATTTAACATGATGTTCCAGCAAACAGCATGATTTCATTCTTCTTCATGGCGGAGTTAAAATCCATTGTGTGTATATACTACATGTTCTTTACACATTCATCTGTTGACAGGCACCTGGACTGGTTCCATAACTTGGTTATTGTGAATTACACTTCTATAACCACTGATGTGTCTGTATCACTATCGTATGCTGGTTTTAGTTCTTTTGGATAAATATCCAGGAGTGGAATAGCTGATCATATGGTGGTTCCATCCCTAGTCTTTTGGGGAATCTCCATCCTGCTTTCCGGAGTGGTTGCACTAATTTGCAATCCCACCACAATGTATAAGTGCATCTTTTTTCTCATATCCTCACGAGCATTTATTATTACTGTATGCTCAATGATTGCCTTTCTAACTGGAGTGAGATAAAATCTCAATGTAAGCCGGGTGCGGTGGTGCACGCCTGTAATCCCAACACTTGGGAGGCTGAGGCAGGAGGATCGTGAGTTCAAAGACAGCCTTGGCAACTTAGGCCCTAAGCAACTCAGTGAGATCCTGTCTCTAAATAAAATACAAAATAGGGCTGGGGGTGTGGCTCAGTGGTGGAGTGCCCCTGGGTTCAATTCCCAGTTTAAAAAAAAAAAAAAAAAAAAAAAAAAACTCAATGTAGTTTTGATTTCCATTTCCCTGATTGCTAGGGATGTTAAACATTTTTTTTCACATATTTGTTGGTCATTCATACTTCTTCGTTAGAGAAATGTCTGTGTGATTACACTTCTTGACAATAAGAAGGCCAGATTGGGTGGAGGGCAATGGGGGCCAGGGAGCCATTTGGAGAGGACTGGTCTAATAAGCAGCAGATGCTGAATATTGAGAGGACTCTGGGGAGGGAAGAGCAGCTGGAAGGTAGGATTGCCAGACGCCATGGGGACCTGAGGCTAGAGGTGGGGTCCAGGATGACTGCCAGGTTGCTGGGCAACATACAGGGACCTCCAGGAGAGAAGCTGAAGGAGATAAGATGGCAGTCTTGCTGTGAGTTCCCGGAAATCCAGGCTAACCTCTGTGGTCACCTGGATTTAGTCCTGCAGGGAACACAGCTTTCCCAGCCCTCTGCTCTGCTCCAGTGGGTTCTATGTTCAGCCCTCCCCACTGAGTGTTGTTTCTCCCTTCAAGGCCAAGTTTAATGATTGGTGGCTCCAGGAAGCCTTTCCAGACTCCATTCCCACTACCTCAGTAAATCCTCAGTAAACCTCTTACTGACACAGGTGCCCTTGGGTAAATTGCTAACTTTTCTGTGCCTGTTTCCTCACATGCACAATGAGGATGATGACAGAATCTACACCTTGGGTTAGGGCAGGTGCGAAGAGGTTGGATGTGATTACAAAGGGCCTGCAGAGGGAGCCCTCCAGTGGCAGTTTGGTTAAGTATCTTGACCCTGTGTTGGTTATGTGAGGCTGCACCTGAGCTAAAGTTGTGTGGAGTTACACACGTACACAAAGTCCACGTATAACTGGTGACATCTGCATTGGCTCTGAAGATGGAATCAAGGTCAGTTTCCCAGTTCAGTGTTGTGCTATGGTCACCTAACATGTTAACCTCCTGGGAATCCAAGTAAAGGGTACACAACCTCACTATATATTTCTTTGCAATTTCTTGTGAAACTGGAACTATTTCAAAATAAACAGTCTTTTGTAAGTACTTATTCTGTAATGGTTTTGTGACGCCATGCCCCCATATCTTAGGATAATGTCCAGCCTATATTAAGAACTCAAGGCCGGGGGCAGTGGCGCACGCCTGTAATCCCAGCACTTGGGAGGCTGAGGCAGGAGGATCGCGAGTTCACAAGCCAGCCTCAGCAACTTAGCGAGGCACTAAGCAACTCAGTGAGACCCTGTCTCTAAATAAATACAAAATAGGGCTGGGGATGTGGCTCGGTGGTAAAGTGCCCCTGGTTTTAACCCCCAGTACCAAAAAAAAAAAAAAAGGAACTCAATAAAGTTTAGCAATTATTACAGCAGAGTATCTGCAAAATTGAGAAAAGACACTTAATTTTAGAGAGTAGGTTAGTAACCGTTGCACATAATACGCTCAATGTGCTTTTCTTCAACCTCCAGATGCCCTTTCAGACACAATGCCTCCAAATTTAAAGGGATGGATCCAGTTGCTTCTCTCCTTAAAAGTATAATAGATATACTTCTGAATCTTGTGACTTTTGGACATTTTGGTTCATTCTGTTAATTGCCAGTTGGGTCCATTGTTCCATAGAGGAACTAGCCTGAAAACACATTGAGCCATTATTTGAAAATCTGCAAACATGCTATGTGACAGGTTACTTAAATTTCTTGGCTTTGCAGACACCTGTGTTAGTCACTCGCCCACCAGTGGTGGCTGTTGATAAGTGGACCTACCTTCTTTCTAGCCCTATACACCTGGATGCACCATGTCTGGGTACATGTCTGCTGATTGAGTGAATGAGAGGCCACCTGTGAATTCCTTCTAGTGTCACTGGTCATGTTAGTGGGGCAGTAATGGAGATGAGTTCCCTAAAGGCATATTTTCTTCAAGACACAAGCAATGTGTGATTCTTAAAATGGTCGGTTGGGTTTCTCTTTAGAAAGCGAAATGGAAGGGAGTGCCCACCATGTGTTAGTGTGCCTACAATAATTTTCTGACACTGTAACGAGTAGATGTTACACCTGTGTTCTGCAGTGTGGAACCTGAGGCACAATCGTTTGCAACCTGAGAGCAATCGGTTGCCTGAAGTCACATGACTGGTACAGATAAGAATCCAGATTTCAACCCTGGGGGGCTCCACTTCCGAGTCTCATTCTTAGCAGGCAGTCAACAAAAACCCCAGCCAGCTGGGAGTGGTGGTGCATGCCTGTAATCCCAGCAGCTTGGGAGGCTGAGATAGGAGGATCAAGAGTTCAAAGCCAGCCTCAGCAACAGCCAGGCGCTAAGCAACTCAGTGAGACCCTGTTTCTAAATAAAATACAAAGTAAATAGGGCTGGGGATGTAGCTCAGTGGTTGAGTGACCCTGAGGTCAAGCCTTGGTACCAAAAATAAATAAATAAATAAACATAAAAAACCCCAGCTAGTGCCAGGCACCATGACTTTGAGACACAGAGAAGTGCAGGAAAATCTCTCAGATAGTGGTAATGTGCTGGACAGGAAGGGGTGATGTGCAGGAGGAGGCATGCTTGGTGCCAACACAGAACAAAGATGTAGATAAAATTCTTTACAAGTGATCTCAGCTAGACTAAATCCCTAGATAAATTAGCATGTGGGGAGGAATGTGGCAGGGGATTAGCAGGTGGGGGTTGAGTGACCCAGACCACCTTGGGGAACCAAGTCCAAATACAGAGGCTCCCCAACCAGGAATCTCCAGCTCAGGAATTCTAAGAGACAAGGACATTCTTTAGTCTGGGTCCTTCCTACTCAAACGTGGTCCATGAATGAACTGCAGCAGAATCACCTGAGGTCTTGTCAGAAATACCGACTATAGGACCCTGCCTGGACCAACTGAAGCAGAATCTGTACTATGGCAATAGCTCCCAGGTGATTTGTGTGTATATAAAAGATTGGAAAGCAATGCTTTGAGCAAAATGATCTCAAAGCTCTCCAACACTGGTCTATGAGCTCTGGAAGGAGGGGATTGCATTAGTGCGCTTGGAGCCTACTGCCTGGCTTTTAAAAGGTGACTGATAAATGAAACCAATGAAGGCAATATAATTCAAAAGCCTGAAGAGTGCTGCAAGTGATGGTAGAGAAAGGCAGACAATGACGAGAAACCGAGGTTAGTTCTTAGGCTGCAAACTGAGCTACAAACCAGGGCTCATTGTCAACAGGCTGGGCTGGGGATATAGCTCAGTTGGTAGAGTGCCTGCTTTGCCAGCGTAAGACCCTGGGTTCAAATCCCCAGCACCACAAAAAAAAAAAAAAAAAAAAGGAATTGTCAATGGGCTGATTCTGGCCCAGAGTCATATTTTGTTTGGTTCATGAAATATTTTTTAAAACAAAGGATTTTACCCACAAACAATTAAAGATTTATGTAGGGTAAGTTTGGATCTATTTTCTCCACATAAACAACTGTCAAGAGTTAATTAACAGCTGCCTACTTTGGTTGGAATATAAGAACACTTCAATTGACCAGAATCCCCACTGTTCCCTATTGCCTTCCGCCTGCCAACATGCTTTGACAGTTCCTCTTTTCTGCCTGATCTCTGTGGGGTTTTGAGTCTGTGCACCCTAGCATTATCATTTAAAAACTCAAAAGCAAAGATGGCTTGAAAGTGATGGTTGTTGTATACTGGTTGAATCATTTAACACCTCCAATTATTTATCATCTAAGGTCATGGTTAGGGCAAGATGCTCAGTCAACCTGTCTGAATCTCAATCCTGGTTCTGCCCATGTATGTGATCCAAAGTAAGTCACATAACTCCTTGAACTTTAGACTCCTCATCTATAAATTGTTCACAACAAAAGTAACTCTGCATAGAGAAATAAGCTGAGTACCTGGCACCTCGTGAGTTATTGCTAAATACCTACATATTACTAATTACTACTTTATAGTCATTTACAGATAGTTAATTAGTAAGACATTAATATTGCAGGTGGCAGAGCAAGATAACATGCAAGAAAGCAGGTATTTATTCCCTAGATTTCCAAAATATTAATAGAAGTTATCAGTATTGTCCATTAAAAGGCATTCAGAATACATAACATTTTTAAATTCAGGGAAGTTGAAACACAAACCTACAAAATAAAAACATTAAAAATATTACCCCTCCAATAAAAATCAATAGCAGTGGGCACAGTGGTACACACCTGTAATGCCAGCTTGTTGGGAGGATGAGGCAGGAGGATTGTAAGTTTGAGTCCAGCCTGAGCAACTTTGTGAGACCCCACCTCAAAATAAATTTTAAAAAGGGCTGGGGTAAAAATGGTAGCTCAGTGGTCAGTGTAGAGCGTTTGGTTAGCATGCATGAGGCTCTGGGTCCAAACCTCAGCACTGGAAAAAATTATAAAAAATATATAAATAAAGCACATTTTTCTGGAATACTGGGTATCAGAAATTGAGGCTACAATCCCAGAAAACACCAGATCAGAATTTTCTGCAGCCTCCTTGATGCTTTCCTGTTGACTTGAGAACAAGGGGACAGAGTTTGGGAGGCCTCCCTGGAAATGGAGGGAGGCTGTTGTTCTGGGTTAAATAGCATTTTCCCCAAATTCATGTCCACAGGAACCCCAGAATATGACCCCATTTGGAAATAGAGTGTTTGCCAATACAATGAACTAAGATAAAATCACACTGGATTAGGGCAGGCCCTAAATCCAATGCTTGGTGTCCTTATAAGAGGAGGAAAGGACACACAGAGGGAAGAAGGCCATTTGAAGGTGGAGGCAGAGATTGGAGAGATGTGTATACAGGACAAGGAATGCCAGAAAACACTAGAAGCTAGGAAAAGGCAAGGAAGGGTTCTTCCCTAGAGCCTTCAGAGGGCGTAGGGCCCTGCTGACACCTTGATTTCAGACTTCTGGCCTCGAGAACTCTGAGAGTGTAAGTTTCTGTTGATTTAAGACACCCCAATTGTGGGAATTTATTACAGCCGCCCTAGGGCAGTTGGGAAAACCCTGCAGCAGGGTTGGCCTGGGAATCCCATCCACACTTTCAGGGCCTGAAACCCAGAAGACCTGTCTCTTCTAGCTCTCCTCTGCTGGTGGGTCCTCCATCTTCTTCCACCTGCCCTCTTCCCAGCACCTCCTACTGTGTCGAATGCTGTGTCATTTTCTCAGCCTGAAGCACTTCCCTGGGACTTCCTGGCGCTGCTCCTAAGGGCCTGTGGCCAGGTGGGAAGAACAGAAATGCAGAAGCCCAAAGGCCCACAAGTAGCTGCAGCTTTCTAGCTGTGTGCATCACCTCAGAAGGCCATTTCATCTCCCTGAGTCTCTTCAGATGATGACAATAATGACATTTGAAGGTCCTTGGCAGGGACTGAAGTTATAGTGATGCCTGACACATAGCAGGTGCTCAATAAACTTGAGAACCTCCCTGTCTTAGTCTGTTTTCTGTTGCTATAACTACATGCCATGGACTTGATAATTTATAAAGAAGAGAAGTTTATTTAACTCATAATTCTGCAGGCTGGGAATCCAAGAGCATGGGACTACATCTGCTCAGCATCTGTAGGGGCCTTCTTGTGGCACCTTAACATGGCACAGGATATCACATGATGAAAGAGAGCAAGCATGCTAGCTTAGGTTTCTCTTTCTCTTCTTATAAAGCCACTAGTGCCATCCTAGGGGCCTTGCCTTCATGACCACAGCTAATTGTAACTACCTCCCAAAGGCCTCAATCTCAAAAAACTGTAACATGAATTTGGGGAATAAGTTCCAACTCTTGAACTTTTGAGGGAGACATTCAAACCATAGCACTCCCTTTACCCAATTGTAGGAAGGATAGAGAATTCCAGCATCCTGAAGAAACAGGTTTTCCTGATGGACTTGAGGCAAAGCTGGAAAGCTGGAAACTGTGGGGTCAGGAAGAAAGGGGCAGTGAGGCTGGAGAGAGAGGTGAGAACCACGGTCCTCATCACATATACAAGCCCCATTCTAAGAAAGGGGCTCCAGGACAGAGCTCTTGTCTGCAGTTTCCCATGTCTGGCTAAAGTGGTGCTTCACAGAAAAACTGCTGAAGGAAGAATGTTGGAGAAGCAAAGAGCAGTTCAGCAGATGTGTCAGAGCCCTGTTAAGAACTAGCCTGCTGTGCAGGGTTTGCATTGAAGGAATGCGGAGACCAGAGGATTCTTTTCTTTTTTTTTAAACTGAGAGAAGCTGATCTTCTTTGTCTTGTGAAGGGTCACTTAAGTGGCCCTCTTGGATATGCAAATCTAAGACTAGTAAACAGCCAGTGTCCTGGGATTAGTGTACAACAAGAATTTTTTTGGTTATTTTTGAGTGGTTTGGCAAGGATTGTGCCCTTCTTTAACCCAAAGAAGTGGTGTGATCAGCTGGACAGCTGGGACAGGAGGAGAAATTTATGGACAGATTTGTGCAAAGAGCCCCCAAGTTTTCTGGAAGGAATGAGATATACCAGCACAGTGTTTTCATGCTTTTGGACAAGAAATAAACATTACCCTCCTCCCAGGCCCAGGCACACACAAGGATTTAACAAAATGATACCATTCTTTTTGCTAGTTTATTTGCAGTGCTGGGGAACTGAACCCAAGGCCTTATACTTGGGAGGCAGGCACTCTACCAACTGAGCTATATCCCCAGCTAATAAGGCTGTTCTTACAGGCAGTACCTATTGGCATGTTCGTGTCTATGTGATTGTCCTTCTCCCCACCATGGTGCTCAGTCTTCATGCTTGACAGACAAGAACTCTATTTCTGATCTATACCCCAGCCTCTGCCTAATTGTAAAGAATTCTGATCAAAAACCACAGAATTGGTTTCACAACTCCCTAAGAGGTTTGGAGTCCACAGCCTAAAAATGCTTCCTGGATTTGGTGTTCTGGAAGTCTGTTGGATGGGTGGAGACTGTGGAAAGGATGCGGAGGCCATGGAAATAGAGGTCTTGGGAGTTCTAAGGTACTGAGTACCAGGGGGCCAGGGGTCAGTGGTCTTCAGGAGCTATCTAGTGCCAAGCCACTGGGGCCAACTCACCCCTGGAAATAGTGGAGGAGGGCACTAGGTGCTTGCATACTCCACGCCTCCAGCATGGAGGTCAGGACTGTAGAGATTCAATAGCCCTGTCCCTCCCTATGGGGACAGCTCGGTGGTGCCCACCAGCCCATCTCTAGACCACTAGCATCTCACCATAGCCAGCACCAAGGACACCCTGCCACATTGCTTGTTGCCACCCTGACACCCTTATCTAGCAGAGACCCTTCCAGACTCAGCAGAATGCTCCCATGTTCTCAAAAGGCAGAATATACCCTGGAGAAGCTGAAACTTCCATGACGAAATCCCAGGAAACAGTGGGTCCTACTCACTGCACACAGTCAAGGGCAGCTTCTGCTCTGCAGCCTGCTAGGCATCCGGCGGGGAAGGAATTGGCCTAGATACAGGCTCCCTGGAACCAGACCCGGGAAGGCTGTCCTGTGCCTCTGTCCTTCCACAGCTAGGTGGCAGCAGCGAGCCCAGTGCTCTAACCCTTTGGCACACTATGTGGCTCCCCACCTCTCTCAGAGCTGAGTCTCCCAATCCTTTCCCCTCCACCCACTAAGCAGGCCTGGCTACAGTTCCACCAAGAAAGGAGTAGTGGGCACTTACTACGTGCCAAACTCCTTCTCAGAGTCACAAGCAATGCTCACAGCCCTCAGTACCTTCAGCCCCATTCACCGTTCAGGTGAAGAAGGGATGATGCTTCAAGAGGCTGAGAGCTGAAATTCGGTTCTGAAAGTTTTGGCATCAGTTTCAGTCAGGGCAGTATGGTCTCAAAGCACGCGTTTGGGCACCAAATGGCGTGACTGCCATTTTTAGTACCCCACCCTCTGAACTCACAAGGCAGCCAAAACCCCTTCCTTTTTCCTTATGTAGGCAACTTCCATTTCCCGACTCCCCTGAGGTAAGCCTGACTCCCATGACTGAGCACTGGTCCATGCAGTGTGAGTCGGAGTGACCAGTGACCATGGAGGCTGCTGTTGGCCACCATCAGCACCACTCCCTTAAACCCCTTGAGGTCCCCCCTGTCCGACAGCAAACAGAGGATCCAGAGGAAGACACTGAAGTCCTGGAGAGAGCCTGGGTTCCTGAGTGACCACACAGAGCAGCCCTTTCCCTCCTGGCTTCATTCTGACCTATAAGAGATGGTGACCTGAGCAAGAAATAATCTTTAGAGGATTAAGTCACTGAAATTGTGGAGCTGTTTGTTAAAGGAGCACACATCAATCACCTTATTACTATGCCCAGTTTTCTTATCTGTGAAATGAGATGATTAGCACTAGTCTTAGAGTCACCGTGTTGATGACGTGTAAGGTAGGCAGAACACCAAGCTTGGGGCTGGAACATTGCAGAGACTCACTGGGAAACTGAGGACCCTCCGATGGCCCCATTGGATGCTACTGCAACAGCAAGGAGTGCCAGTTAACCCCCAGTTCACAGCACTGGGCCCCCAGCCACAGGGACCAGATACTAGGTGGGCCTAGTTCATGGTAAATGGTCTCATCTTCGGTGGCGTGGGGATGCTGGGAGCCTTGTCAGGTGCACAGGTCTATCTATTGCAAATGCTCTGCAGAATAAATTTTTGCTATAACTGCTGAAACACACCCTTAGACATGTGCACAAGCAGAATGCTAAACTGAGAGGATCACAGTACTTAAAGCAAGAGGTGACAGCCACCCTGGAGCCAGACAGTTTAGTTCAAATCCTGTCTCTTCCACTTACTAGCTGTAGGACTGTAAGTCACTTAACTACTTCATGCCTTAGTTTCCCCATCTGTAAAATGGGGAATATAATAGGGCTCTTGTGGGAATTAATAAATTCATGTATATGAGATGCTCAGAATAGTGGCTGGCATACTAGTAGGTGCTCAATATGTGTTCTTTTATTACCAAAGCATGCATGCCACTAGGTGATTCCCTCATGGAAAATTAAGACCATCTTCCACCCCTCTGGTGCATGGAAAGGCCTGATGCTGCTGGAGCCACCAGGAAATACTCTGCCTGCATCTGGAGCTGCTGCTGCATCTGTCCACAGCAGGCAGCGAAAGCCCTCTCAGCCATGGCCGCTCCTGCTCTTTCCCAAGCTGCATTTGTCCTGGGAGTGGGGGAGGAAAGAAAGAAAGGCAGCAAGAGCAGGTGGGGGCTGGGGGTGGGGTGGGGGTGAGACTTCAGTAAAGGACAATAGGCTTTGTGAAATCCCTCTCTGGGCAGTCTGGCCAAGTTCAATGGCTTCAGGCCACATGAACAGCAAGAAAAATGTAGCCCAGGAATTTCTCTCCAACTATTCCCCTTTTCTTTCTCTGTGGGAATTTGGAGCTGCAAACACATTCCTTCCTCAAACAGCATCCACTGCAGCTATAGGCCCTTTGGCCAGAGCTGGAGAACCTGGCTGACCTGTCACCTCTGGTCCCTGCCCTGTGCTTCCTCCCCAGGAGTGGGCATTGTGAATGTTCCAGGGAATGAACCTCCTTGGCAGACCTCACAGCCTGCCCTGTCAGGGCCTATCCCATCCTGGCATGCCTGCCCCTCTCAAGAGCCAAGCCACCCAGACAGCTTTCACAGCTGCTTTTCCCAAATCTGTCACCCAGAAGTGGAGACTAGACATCTTGGACAGAATTCCCATCATCTCGGAGTTGATAACTCACTTGTTTTTTGAAGCCATGTACTTCTTAAGAGGAAACAATTTCCCAAGTGCTCTAAAATTATTTTACAAGACCGTAAACTATAATTCAGAGACCAAATCTGGCCTGCCACCTGTTTTTGTACATAAAGTTTTATTGGAACACAGCCACACCATTCATTTATGCATTGGCTATGGCTGATTTCACTTTGCGTGGGCAGACTTATGTTGCTACAGAAATTGTATGGCCTGGAAATCTTAAATATGTTTAGTATATGCCCCTTAAGAAAATTTACTAACTCCTGATAGGAGCAAAAGTTCTGGTGTGGGTTGGGTGGTAGAGTACTTGCCTAGAATGAGCGAGGCCCTGGGTTCCACCCCCAGCACAACGAAAAGAAAAAACTGTTCAGAGCTTGACATGGCGGCACACACCCCTATAATTCCAGCTAAGTGGGGGACTGCAGCAGGAGGACTGCAAATTCAAGTCCGGCCTGGGCAATTTAGTGAGACGTGTCTTAAAAGTCAAATTTAAGAAAAGGTCTGGAGATGAAGCTAAGTGGTATAGCACTTGCCTAGCATGCATTAAGCCCTGGGTTTTATTCCTAACACTACAAAAAGAGAAAGCTATTACACAGTGGAGTGACTATAGATAACACTGATTATGGTACAGTGTAAATTAATTTTTCCCATAAAGAAATTATATAGTTTTGAAGAGATAGATATATCTAGCATAATTTAAACATTGTCCAAGATTATATGTATTGAGACATTTCATGGTATCCCATTAATATGTATAAGTTTTATGTATCAATTAAAAATAAATCTTTTAAAAGTCAAAAAAGATTTAAAAATGCATTATATTTACTTTTACTCCTGTTATTCCTCAAAGGATTGTAAATATCTTCTTACAAGACATTCAAAATAAAATAGGATTAAAAAAATTAAGAGTTCAAGAAAAGGCAAATAAAAGTTGGAAAGCAAAATCAGGTATAAAAACACAAATGTGAAGACTGTTAGGAGTTTCATACTTATCAAATACAAACTTTAACTTTTTCCTGAGCTTCCTCGAAACCAAAGCAAAAAGATAAAAGAGAATTAAATCTTATTAAAAGAAAGGAGAAAGCATATAAGTTCTTAGGGGATCCACAACCTTTTCTAGCACAAACCTTTATGGGGTTATTTCAAACAGGAAAAAAGTGCTATCTGTCTTCCCTAGAAGGAAGGAAAGAAGGAAGGAAGGAAGGAAGGAAGGAAGGAAGGAAGGAAGGAAGGAAGGAAGGAAGGAAGGGAGGGAGGGAGGGAGGGAGGAA